>CM039721.1:72511298-72814763 GCA_022539455.1 Dendrobium nobile | reverse complement strand
GTGCAAATCAAAGAGAATCAAAATTGAAATAGATATATCAATGCACCTTAAATTTGTTTTTGACTTACCAGTTTAGGCTTCGTTTGGGATAGCTTTCTAGAATGATTTTTTAATACAAAAATTTTTTGAGCTATAAATTTTTGTACTAAGAAGCTACTTTAGAAAACAATAATAAAGTCATCTCATTTGAGACGGCTTTCTTACTGCTTCTCAAAACGATTATTTAGTACAAAAGGTTTAGCATTAATCTATTGTGAATGATCATTGATATATCACAAAATATTGCCTTGATCGAGGATGAATCTAGAGGCACATCCATCCAAGTTGGAAACTTCTAAATTAGAATTCGAGATCATCTGAATTTCGATTTCAGCATGCTTATAATCAAATTGAGCATCTAATGCTTGGTAAACACTCTATGATTGTGGGAACTAATATCAGCCGTCCGATAGAGCACTCAAACTTACCTTTAATGTTCTCCATGTTAACTAGTTATGTCACTCCAAAAAAATTTATAAATAGCTCATCATTCTTCACATTAGGGCGAGGAGGAAAGGGGAAAATTTGAGAGTTCGATCTCTTGCTCCCTCCATCCAACGCTGACACTGCTGGAGTTTTTGCCAACTACCATCACCCACCGACTCAAGTCCATCGGACCACACTCACCCGCTGACTAATATCCACCGAACACCATCGTCAGCCGACTACATTACCTTCGAACACTATCGCCAGCTGATTATGGTACCTCTGAATATCGTTGCTCGCCAACTACAGTACCTTCGACCATCATCGCCAGCCGACTACGACCACTCTACCACTTTTGTCATTCGACTACGATCCCTCCGACCACCATTGTCCACCTACTAGAGTCCTTCGACACCGTCACTACGAACACATCGTCAGCCGACACATTACCTCGAACACTATCGCCAGCTGATTATGGTACCTCTGAATATCATTGCTCGCCAACTACAGTACCTTCGACCATCATCGCCAGCCGACTACGACCACTCTACCACTTTTGTCATTCGACTACGATCCCTCCGACCACCATTGTCCACCTACTAGAGTCCTTCCGACTACCGTCACCTACTTACTATTGTCCTACTGATCAAACAAATATCCCAACACTCTCTTAAGAATATGTGTCATGCTGTTCTCCAACTATGTAATATACTATATATAATGTGTATTTGCTACATTGAGCCAGAACCCCCTCCTCTGAGGAGAAGTATTATTTTATAATCAATTATAAATACTAGTTGATTCATTCAAACTAAGTTAGGCCCCATGATTTTTCTCCCTTTCATAATTTTTCACGTAAAATTATTGGTGTCTCTTATGAATGTTGCACTCTATCTCTTATCTATTGTGTATTGGATCTTTATACAAAGCTATGATACTTAATGTGATATGCATCTCTCTATCGTCGCAAATTTCTCACCTGCAACCAATCACTAACTTGATATTTTTATATTAATATATTTGTTCTTATCTTATGTGACCAAACACAATCCAAATTTAATCTTTCCATGATCCCACCTTTTTCTTTCAAAAATATGTGATAAGTTTTTATTCTTAATAAAAAGGAAATGGATAGAGCATTTTATGTGCTTGAAGCAACCATGAGTGATGTAAAGGGTGGGTATGCTAATGTGGAATCATGGCTAAGTACACAAACGAAGTGGAATCAAAGCCTAGCAAGAGGATTAAGTGGTGAACAATGAAGTGATAAAACTTATAACATAATATGGAAGAGAATGTTATTATTCATTCATGTATAAAGATAACATATAAATTTTGCCATCAAGCACATTATTGGAAAAAAGCCATCAAGCCCCAATCTAAAGAAGGCATATATATAAGGCCACCATTTAAAATATACCACCCATAATTTTAATACAAAGAGTTCACATATTTCTAATGCAAATAGTTCACATATTTATAATCAAAATAATGCATGCAAAAAAAAAAAACAACTTTAAATTCCTTTAGGAGGGAACTTATATTGAAATAAAAAATACAATTTTAGATTTCGTTTGGGACAATATTCTTACTACTTTGTTTTTTTTATCATAACAATAATTTTTATTTGATCATTTTATTTTTATTTTTATTTTTTTGTATTAAGAAGTTACTTTCTATAGCAAATTTAAATAAAAAAAAAAATCTCCACAGCAACTTTTTAACCTTTTTTACAAAAACAAAAACTATAGCTATCCTAAATGGACCCTTTGAGTGAAGAAATTAAAAATTAATAAGCATTTAATTCAGCTTGGATATACTTCCCACATTCTTTAAAAATTTAAAATTAAATAAATGTGAACAATGCAAGGGATGGCCAATCATGATGTCCATGAATGACATTTCAATTATTGTGCCAAACTCATACAAAATGAAGGGAATAATATTTTAATGCATAACTAAGGCATATAAGCATATTAAGAAATTTTCAAACTTTGGCATTGGTCATATATGGAGTTGGTCATGCATGAAATTTACCATCATCCCTTAAGAGATAATAAGTTGATTAATAAATCGAATGAAGCAAATTCTTATCATTTAGGCTTCGTTTGGGATAGCTTTGTTACTGCTTCTCAAAGAACCGTTTTAGTACAAAAAAATAATAATTTTTGTACAAGAAAGTGACTATAAGAAACAATAAGAAAATCGTCCTAAACGAAGCCATAATCTTGTCATATCTTACCTTTTGGTTCTGCATCGATCATTAGATCATGACATACTTATCACAGCTGAGTAAGGTTCAAAAATGATTGAATGGTTGCGAGTTCCATGTGCTTGATTAGACTCTTGATCTAATTATTGAATAATATTGAATAATATATTTCTTTTAAAAGAGCAGGTTAGCTAATATTTAGGCTTCGGTTGGGTCAATTTTTTAGCTGCTTCTTTAAGAAGCACCAAGAAAGCCATCTCAAACAAATCCTTAGTCTCATATAATTAGATACTTGGAAAATAAATATGTTAAAATTAAAAAAAAAATTCTCAAGAATAAAGATGCTAAATACTAATGATAATAACTTAATTAGGATCCACTCCAATTCAATTATACCTCTCTAATAAATATGAAAAAAATAATTAAGGCAGACTCATACACTTTGTCTGTTGGTTGAGAGCTAAGGTTTAAGAGTTCTTTGGTTAAAGTCTTGTGTATATGATGGTGTCTGAGCCTGTCTTTTTTTTTTTTTGGGACATTTAGGCCATTTAAGGCAAACTCATACACACAACGCATACACATGGATGAACCTTGACCTCTTAGTTGGAAGCCTAAGCTCTCAACCAATAGGCCAAGGGGAGTTGTGTGTCTGAGCCTGTCTTGATTGACCTAAATGTTCACCAAAAAGAATAATAAATTAATAAATAAAAAACAATGACAACAACGCAAATACAAACATAAGAAACCAAACAACTATGGCGTCATCCTCTACAATAAGCCACTATAATAATTAGTTCTGACACCCCTTATGATCAGTTCGCCGGAACCAAAGCCAAGAATACGCTATAGCTTGCAAAAATGGTGCAGAAGATTGGTTCAAGAAAAAATATGAACCCAACGGAAAAAATCAACGAAACAGTGTCAAAGCCATTGTCGATCTCCATCGGTCAGCAGCAGCGAAAGCGATACATGGGTGTACGCCAGAGCCCGTCGGGCCGGTGGGTGGCGGAGATCAAAGGCACTGCGCAAAAAATTCGCCTTTGGCTGGGCACCTTCGATACAGCAGAGGCCGCCGCCCATGCCTATGATGAGGCCGCTTGCCTCCTCCGCGGCGCCAACACCCGCACCAACTTCTGGCCGCGCAACCAAGGTGGATTTGGCAGTTCGAACACTGGCTCATCATCAGTGCTCTCAACTAAGGTCCTGAACCAGCTCCTCGAACGCTTGGAGGAACAACGGGCTTCCAAGAGTTCACGGCACTGTTTATCGTCTGTGCCGTCAAAGTCGCCGTTGTTTCCTCCTCCTCCGCAACCGCCGCCGCCACAACATCAGCAACAACATCATAAACATAACCAAGAATTAGAACTCATTAAGAGAATGGCTTATGGTGATCTATTTAGTGAAGTTGGGACCTCAAGTGCTGCTACTACTCATGAAGAGATCATGAAAGGCAAAGTGCAGAGGGCTGGGAATTTGGTGGACATGGATCTTAGATTGGAGGATTTTTCGTGCTTCTTTGCGCCATTGGAGATTGAAGGAAGGGAAAAGGTCGAAATAGGGACTTACGAGTACTGGACAAAGCTTTCTGCTGCTGCAAATGGAGTATGATGATTTTTTTCTTAAGTTTAAGAATTAAGATAAATAAGAGAGGAGTGTCATATTGGGAACAATTATTACGTCCTCTGACTAGACGTAGAGCTACGTTCGGCCGCCAAATACATGTGTCGCACGTGCTCTTTTCTTATTCCGCGCGGCCCGACTACTTGACCGGACCGGAACCCGGAATGCTATGTTCGTGTATTAAGAGGTTTTCTTCGATTTGCTAGGTATTTCTCGGTATTGCTAGGTATTGCATGGCATTAACGCGAAATACCGCTCTGTGAAGACCCAATACGAGCAAATTTCGAGTAATACCGAGTTGTACTGAGTTGTACAAAAACTCGGTACAACTCGGTATTTGTAGGTATTGCATGGCAATAACGAGAAATACCGCTCTGTGAAGACCAATACCGAGCAAATACCAAGGTGTACCGAGTTGTACAAAAACTCGGTACAACTCGGTACAACTCGTATTTGCTCGGTATTACTCGGTATTTGCTCGGTATTGGTTATTGCCAAGCAAAATCGACCAATACTAGCACATACCGAGTAATCCGAGCAATACCTAGCAAAATCGAGAAATCCGAGCCATCCTGGGTCCGGTTGTCGGGGCGCGCGGTAAATAGTGAGAACGCGTGGCGCGATTCTACTGACAGCCGAACGTATAGCTACGTCCTGTGACTGGACCAAATAAAAGTTCATCATATTGGATGGTTGAATTTGAACATTTCCATCGATCGAAGAAGACATTAGAAATTTAAGGTATATTGTTGAGTTGAATATCACCTAATTAGTTGAATTAATGATAAGTTAATTGGTTGGATTGATAATGTTTAAAGTTAATTTTTTTTAGGTTGAAACAAATTTGTTTCTTTTTTTTTTTACATTGAAAATAATTGCTGGATTGGATGAGATATTAAATATAGTTTTAAATTCATTGTTTGAATGTAAATATGTAGTTTGATCTTCAAATTCCTACCTCTTCCTTATTATAAATTTTAGCTATAAAGCCTATTATATACATTAATTGATTCATATCCGATGATTGTGTGGGAATAACGGGTGTAAACAAGTCGAGCCGAGCTCGAGTCACCTTTTGTTTGAGCTAAGGCTTAGAGCTTGAATTTTATTCTATGAGTTTGAAGCGGCTTATTTATTATGAAAAAGAGAAAAGATTAGATTTAAGCAATTATTATAATAAAATGATAAAAAGAATAAGAAATTATAAGAAAAATAATAAAGAATCGCCTAACACAAGAAATTAATATAAATATTAAATAATTTTGTATTTGAAATTCTGAATTATTATATATTTTAAGTTTTTTTTTTTTTTTGAGTAAAATGAGGACAAAGCCCGTTTTAAGCATATTTTATATTAATATTTTTTAAATAGGCCAACTCTTGAGCTAATAAGCAGAGAAAACGCTAGCTCAAGCTTAACTCATTTGTTCATTAAGTTCAGCTCACGAGTCATACATCGAGTTGAGTCTGAGCTATCTCACAATTCAACTCAACTCACTTACACCAAGTAGAAACTAAAGAAATCAAGAGAAAAATCTTAATATGCTATGATATAATTTATCTTAAATGAATTTAAAAATTATTTAATTTGTTTTGAAATTAATAAAATATGAATATTTTATATAGCATATTAATAATTTTAAATCTATTTTAAAATTATAACATTTCAAAATATTGTGCATTAATTTTTTGTTAAAGTATAAGAGATAATTATGAGAATACAAAGATAGTAGATAGGCTGCCAGTATAGACAAATGTGGGCAGGCATCGACCTCCAGATGACTATGTAAAAAAAATTTAAAAATAAGTAAAATAATAACTAATAGATAATAGATGGAAATCATACAATAATGAGATTAGTAAGTCGATCAGATATCATAATTAATTATCAATAATAAATAACAAGTCTATGACATATTGTATATCAGTAATATTTTTCATTATTTTTTTATTGATCATGATTTTTTTTTTTTTGAGTCACTCAAATCTGTCTTTAGTGTTTCTTCATTGTTTATTTTCATCTTATGCTCACTTAAATACACTCTCAAGTTAAGAAAATCATTATGATGATCTTAATTACACCAATATGATTATTACCCATAAGGTTGACATGATACGTTACTTCTTATAATTCATGCACCCACTAAGAGAAAAGAACGCGTCTCTCTCTCTCTCTCTGACGAACAAATGTATGCACTCATGCACGCACCCACACACACAGGCAGGAGAGATTATTACATGGAGTGTCCGGATTCAGAGAATCGTTCGGATTTGTGACTGTGAACAGTAAAAGCGCAATGTTTTTACTGTCCACCACTATGTTTTTAATGTTCACAATCACAAAATCGAACAGTTCTCTATATTCGAACTCCGCACGTAATAATCTAGCTCTCCAGAGATAGGAATTAAATAAAACCTTGACAATAACTTTCAATGACCTTATCAACTGAACTGACCAAAGAGTTTAAAGCAGCTAAAACCGGCCGTCAGTAGTGCAATAAGGGGATTAAAGAAAACCTTAACAATAACTTGCAATGACCTCTCTAGTTCAGATTGAAAGTATCTAAAAGATAATTTTTTAGAACTTCCTCATGAATTTTAACAATAAAATTTAAATCATTCAAAGTTAGAATACCTACGAGGTATATATATACTTTTATATTCCTCTCTCTCTCTCTCTCTCTCTCTCTCTCTCTCTCTCTCTCTCTCTCTCTCTCTCTCTCTCTCTCTCTCTCGATTCCATGTATGTACAACTATTCATCAATGATATTAATCTGTTTTCATTTCTAGCCAGATGGCCTGCATGCTATTGTGCTAGCTAGTATCTAGATGCTAAAAACTATGCATATGGTGACAAATTCCAAGTTCTAATATGTAGCCAAAAGCTACTTCCACTTTGTCGACATTACGAGAACTATTTCAGCTTTCTTGAATGAAATATAACACAACACAATATATATATTTATATATATATATATATATATATATATATATATTTAATATATATATATATATATATATATATATATATATGCTTTTCATCAACTTGCATGTAATCTCTTATATTGTATTCTGAAATTTTCTTCATAAAGCATATATAGATGAACTGTAGACTTGTTGCCCATTTCCCATGTGATGCCTTCAGCTATCCCTGTCGGCCTAAATCATTGCCTGTGTAAGTGATTTCCTTACAATTAGTTGTCTTTTAATGAAATATTGTGAGAAACTGTATCAACCATTGCAGTGACATTTTGTATTCTATTGAGAGAAGAATGTGGACACCACACAAAGATAACTTCTCCTTACTTGGAGATAAATTTGATAAGTAAAAGAGAAATAGAAAATGTTCAACAAACAATACAAGATTTTGTTATTTGATCATGTCCAAAATGCCCACATTTATATTATGAATATGACAAATTTTCACACATATGAGAGGTGTTTTACCCTAATTCCTAGCTTCCCCCTAGTTCTACATTTCACATTTGGTTTTTTTTTTTATCAAGAGAAGATTCCAAACTCTAGAAGATCAAAATAGACTCGGGGGTCTGGTCAAATTTCTCAAATTGCCATTAAGACAAATGAAAAGATTACCTTATTGACACAACATGAATGTTGTTGGTCACAAAAACAACTTTTCGTGTCACTAATATTTGTTTTTTTTTTTTTGGATAAAAAAATTTGTGCAAAGTGATTACTACAATCTTGATCGTAAAGTTACGATCATGATCAGAGACCTTACATGATTATAATATAGATCTTAAGTGATTTAATAGGTATATGTGCTCTATAGTCATATATGAATCATATGATTACATAGTTATCAAACTTTTTGGAAAAATTGTGATTTCTCTTTCTTTATTGAGTGAATGCGCACTCTAATTTTTGGAAGAGCGCAAAATTACAGTGTCTCTTCTATTTTACAGCATGTTTGAAGTTTTTTTTGGTTGTGGACCAAATTTTCTCTCTTCCTTATAGATATAAGCTTATTTAAGTTGAAACATATAAACTTTTGTTGTCTCTTTTTAAAGTGTTTGCTTTCTTTTGTAATCTTTTATATTGATGATGCATGCCATTGGGTTGACACTGCCATAACACAAAGTTAGGTGCACTCTTTTTTAAAAAAATTTCAACAATATGATAGTATATAACTTTGGAGTTGGACAATGACAGCATATGCTTTATAACTATTCATCAAATATTTTGAATGACTAAAATTCAAAAAGGTTCTAAATGATAATTTAATTTTAAGCTGCTTTAAATCTTTTTTCTAGATTAATATGAATATTTATCATTTTATAACTATAACATGCTAATAAATTCGCGACAATAGAAGTAAAGTTTTGCAATATAATTTATTATAAAGATTCTTCCCTCACAGATAAAAGAGAAAAATGCAAAAGACAATTACTTTTCATAGAAAAATCTAAAGAAAAAAAAAAAAAAACAAAGGCATTATATAGTATATATATATTATAATTTAGATATATATATTTTAATATTATATTATTATATATATATATATATATTATAATATTATATAATATACTATTAGATGTCTTACGGAGGATTTTTAGTGATTTTCTAGCAGATAATTCTTCATTTTCCGACCGATTTTAAAGTTTTTCGACGGATTTCCGACGGAACTGTTTTCACCAGAAAAATGAATGTCAAAAGAATTTAACGAAAAGATTTTCCTATGGAATTTGGCCTCCAGAATTTATCCGGTGGCTGCCCGGCGGAGAAATTATGCTGGAATAATTAAAAATAATAATAATAAGCCTAAGCTAGCTACTCACCCACCCTGCCTGCAGCAGCTGCCCGCACAGTCTGCACCCCTCGCAAGTAAGGTTGCAGCACTCGCCACAGTGGCACGCCACATCAGTAGACCTGCAGTCCGCAAACCATGCCCACACCGCGCGCTACCCGCGCCAGCACATAAGTCTACCACGTGCTTGCACAAGCCCGCCTGCACGCCTGACGACCCTAGGATTCGAACTCATGACCTGTTGAAGGAATTTCAAAGACTCTACCACCGCTGCAATGCAAAATATGTTATCATGTTATATATTTTATATTTAAATAATATTAGTAATATTAAAATTTAAAATAAATTGAAACAAAATATTAAAATTAATCATTTATTAAAATAAGTTATCAAATTAATAATTAATTAATTATTAACTTTAATATTTTATTTTAATTTATTATTAAATAATTAATAAAATATTAAATTTAATAATTAATTAAGTTATTATAATTAAGATAAGTTATTAAATTAATAATTAAATAAACTAAGGAATTAAATTAATAATTATTTAAAAATTTATTAAATTAATAATAAACTAAAATAACTATAAAATTATTAATTATTTAAATTATGAAAAATAAAATTTTTAGAAATTATTAGAATCCGCTGGAAAGTCTGTCGGATATATCACTGAAAATCAGTCCTTAAGAATCCCGTCGGAAAATCTGCCAAAAAATATTTCAGAAATATTTCGTCATAATCAACAGGAATTCCGTCAGAGAAACGCCGAAAAATTCACCGGTAATAGGTGATTTTCATATAGTGAAGGGATAATAAAGTTCGAGCACTTGATTGTTCTCATATTATTATAGTGGAGCTTGTGGGAGAATTAATGTAAGGATGATGATGATAATTGAATGAAGTTAGTTATAAAGCATTGGTAGACAATGATGATAAGATAATGATGGTTAAGTAAAATCAGAAGGACAACAATGGTTATATGATGAAAAATAAATCATGACAATAGGATGATGGTGGTCAAATGATGATCATAAGGCGATGGGAGGTTAGATGACGACAGTCCATCAATGGCTTGCGGTGATTGCCAGTGTCAAATGTTTGGTATAGCTATAGAGTTCTTCAAATCTATAAGCTTTCTCCAATCTCAAGTTTAGATCTTTTCATAAAAATAATGAGAGTTTATTTATAGTATTTTGAGAATATTATTATAATAAATTTGATCAAAATTTTATAATACTCCATTGAAAGAGGCACATTGAATCCTTTGATTGTAATTTTATATGTGATGCTATGGATAACTCATAGGTATCAAGCAGGTTCATCTTTAAGGAGTGAAGTTAAAAGGTGTAATCACCCATTATACGCCTTTTCTTGAGGAGCATTTGTCGAAGCATAGTCATAAAGAATTACCTAATCGCCCCAATGAAGCTTGCATTATATGAGCCACCACCTAGGAGCTCTTATTCAGTAGATTGATCAAATTTTTATTTAAAATTCTCATTTCAGCTTAAGGATTATTCAAATTGCTTATCATAATTTTAAATTTTTATTTAAAATTATGGGGTCATTGGATTCATCTTGACGTTTTTTCGATCTATCATATTTTTAACTAATCTATAATTCAAATGATTCTAATTCATATATTTTCTAAAGATTCATGCTCCAATGGCCCAATACCTATTTACAAACACCTCCCCGCCAAATTTATCTATTTGCTCACAGGTTATTATTTTACCTGGATTTTAATTTCAATATATATGGGCCGGGCCGGTGATTGGGCCGACACAGTAGCGAGATATGTTGTCAGTTATCAGTCCCATCACAACGCTTTTGTGCCCAAAAAGAAAACCAAAGGCATAGTAATGGAGAAGTTAGTAGGTAGGCAAGGATGGGATTGTGAGAGAGGAGATAGGAAGGAGACAAAGTGATTGGACGTTTGCTTCCTCTCCATCTGAAGGCTCAAGTGTGAGTGCATGTGGAATGCTCTTTTATAAGAAAGAGTTCAATCATTCTCATTTGACCTCCCTATGATGTGTTAGAAGAGAAAATTATTCTTAATATATTTTAAAATTTTTAAATATTATCATAATATTTATTTTATTTTTCTTAGGAGATTATTCTCCGCCATTTTTTAGGTATTATTTGATAAAAATAAATTTTTAATGACCGCATACTTTTGATACATAAAAATTTCATAAACTATAACATTTAAATTTAATGGAGATAGCATAACGTTGTAAAGATTCTCATATGTGAAAAAAATTATTAAAATTTATAAAATTCGATTTGGGTTGAATAGCTGCAAATTAAAGGTGAAGCTAGGAGATTATGCCCTAATATAATAAAAATATATAATCTTTTTTAAGGGATCATGAAGACCATTACGAACGAAGATTCTCATGTGAGAATAAAATATGACATATGCATATGTACATAGGGGAGAGAGTGAATAGCCCACATCAAAACTAAAATAATGAGTTTATGTATTAATGTATTATTAACGAGGCTTATCTACTACCTTAGACTTCATTTGAGACGACTTTTTTACCACTACTTAAATCAATTTTTTAATACAAAAATTTTAGCTTTAAGAATAAGTAAGAAAGTAGTCACAAACGAAGCTTTAATCTTAATGAGTTGATAGATGTCATCTATTTTATTTATGCAACTGAACTCAAATTAATCCCTAATGCCTGATTGAACACATTGTGGAGGATGCCATGATGAATAAATAATTATGGTCATAGGTTATTTATAAGTCTTTCTCTAACTTAAGATAGTCTCATCATCATTATTAGTGTGCTCTGTAAGAAAATTAATTATGTTTAACTTATGAATACATATTCTATATTTATTTACGTTGACTGTTATATCAGATCAATGTTAAACTAATTATTTGGCTCATACCTTTTTTAAACAACTTCTATAAATATTTACTTTGGCTCATCCCCTTTCTTCTCATATGCTTTAACATTGTATTTCTAAATCACCACGGTTTACTTTTATTATCTTATCTTAACCAATAGATATTAATCTCATCTTTCACTTGTAAAATCGTTACTCTACCTATTTTTCTCAAAATTTCTACATAACAACAAGTTTATTCTTCATTAATCCCTTTACTTGTGACCATATGCTAGATAACATTATACATAAATGCCATCAATTGAGTAATGAAGATATAAGAAATAAATGTTGTAAAGAAAAACTTAAATAATTTTTTGAATATTCATAATTAAATCATAAATTATAATATTTTATAAATTAATTTCCTCCATTTCAAAGTCTAGATTCAATTTGTTTCATGTCCTTGTTTGTTTTAGTCTTCTTCAACCTTATTTAACTAGGATACTTGACTATGTTATAGCAACCTAAAGCCACTCGCTTGACTCCATAGGAAGCAACAAGGTGTGGGCAATATAGTCACATCTTGTCTTGCTAGCACATGATAAGCATAGTTTTTCACAAGTAATTACCTAGCCTATGTTTTTCTAAGTATCCTAATTCTTCTCTTCCTAGCTTTCTAAAAATGCAAGAAATTTATGTTACATGATTTGCTTCTTGGTTTTATATTAGGGGAAGGCTTATTGACATGTGAATTTTTTTTTTTAGTATGTGATGATAGAGTATTCCAAAATTAATAGTAATTTTAAGTAATGTAACAAGAGATGATAGGTTAACATTAAATTATATTAGAGTAAAAAAAAAGTAATATTATTATTACATGATTATTTTTGTTAGTTTAATGTACCTTTGTGTATATAATCACTGTCAAAAAAATAGGACTATTAATGCAGCACAATTTTTTAATTATCCCGACAGTTATAACCGCCACTAATTTCTTCGCAACGGTTCTAAAACCGCTGCACCCCCACTGTAATTGCAATGCCTTGCAACGATATTCCGCTGTGGTTTAAGGACTGGCGGGGTAGATTGGACGAAGTGCTAGTTTTAGTAGCGGTTATAGCCGGTACAAAGCTATAAATTTGCAGCGATCATAACCGCTACTAATATATTTAATGTAAACTGATATCTAGAATTGTGGTAGTTTTAACAGAGAGTAGCAACATGTCACATTTAAAGAGAGAGAGTAGCACAAATTAAATACAAGAAAAATGAATTCATACAATAAATGTCTTTTAATTATTCGAAAAATTATATATATAATTTATTAAGTATCTAAAAACAAACTAAAAAATATTACTAACTATTTGCTAGAAGTTAAAAAAAAATGATTTTTTATTAAAATGGATGTATCATGCAAAAATTATCTTGATCGGGCACAAATCTCGGGGCACGAATCTCGAGGCAAAATCAAGCCAGGAGCTTCAAAAATTAAATCTGGGATCATCTGAACTCTAATTTCAGCAAACTTATAGTCAAACTGATCGTCTCGGAAATACAAACCAACGACACCAAATTCGACTCAATCTGAGCCAAAATGAAGCCAAATCGAAAACCCGAAGAGCTGTTGGGAGATTCGAACAACAATTTAAGTTACCAAATAGTTCCCAAATATGACGTGCTTATAATCGAATCGAGCGGCTCGACGATACAAATCCAACGAGCCCAAGATCACCAAATTCTGATATCATTAAGACCTTCAAATGTCTGATGAACGGTCCATGATCAAGGGATTCAATATCACGTCCATTCAAACCACTCCCGATTTGCTCATGATCTCTCATCTATTTACAGGCCATGCCACTTCAAAAATCTATAAATAAACCCCTCATTTTTTTTTGTGGGGGGGGGGGGGGGAAGCAAGAGAAGAAGGAGAGAAGAGTATAAGGATAGGAGGGAAGAACTCCTCGACCACCGCCGCCGGAATTTTGTCCAAGTGACGCCAGAATTCCGCCCAACCTCCAAGTGACGCCGAAATTTCGCTCGACCTCCAAGTGACGCCGGAGTTCTGCCTAAATACCATCTAAAGTCAGAATTCTCCTTGGCCTCCAACTGGCGTCAAACTTCTATCCGACGTCGGACCTCTGCTCGTCTCCAAATTTCTACCTGACGCTGGACTTCTGCCAATTGTCGGACTTTCACCAGACATCTACCTGATGTTGGATTTCTGTCCATTGATGGTCTTCTACTATACGCCATCTTTCTGACCTCTATCGTCAGACAACGGTTCTTTCGACATCCGTCGCTCGCCGACTATGGTCCTTCAGACTTTCTTCGCCACTGACTATAGTCTTCCGACCTCCGTCGCCCTACGGTCCTTCAGACTTACATCGCCCACTGACTAGTCCTTTCGACCTCTGTCACCCGCCGACTACGGTCCTTCAGACTTATGTCGTCCACCGACTACAGTTCTTCCGACCTCCGTCGCCCGCCGACTACGATCCTTCAGACTTACGTCGTCTGCGGTCCTTCCGACCTCCATTGCCCGCCGACTACTGTTCTTCCGACTTACCATCGGCACCGAACTACAGTCCTTGCAGACCATAACAAACACATAATACACAGTATATGGTACTCTATAATATGTACATCAAGCTAAGGCCTTCCCTGAGGAAGGACATCCATTGTAATCAACTACAATACTAGTGGATTCATTCATACTGGGCCAGGTCCAGTGGTTAACTATACATCTTTCTCTTTGTGCTATCAAAGAAGTATAAAGTAAGGCTTCGTTTGAGACAATTTTTTACCATTATATTTTTTTTCTATCTTAAAAAGTAGCAAGAAAGCTATCTCAAACTAAAAAAATTATTCTGTGCAGAGTCCGAATGGAAAGATTCGTCCAGACTGTGAGTGTATATAAAAATTTGTACATACTGTGTACAGACAATATATGCAAAAATTTAACAGACTGCGTACAAATTTGTACACAATGTATACACACATATGTCAGAATAATTTTTTCCATCCAAACTCTGCACATAAGAAGTTTTCCTTAAACGAAGCCTAAATTAAATAACATATATATTGATGTGTCCATATAAATTAGTACATGTTTGATTCAAATAGCCTTTAAAAAAACATCATGCAAGATCTTGATTTGACTTGAATTGACCCCCAGGTAATGTAGTCCTTAGTCCTTACAAGAATATAGTCCTTCAATTCTTAGAGACCACACTTAGATCACACCAAGATCCATTCTCTACCTTCTATTAAGATTCATTTTCTTTGGTACCTTATATTAACATTAACATTTGTCGAAGCTAATCTCTGAGCTCTCCGCTCATATCATGGGTGTATTTATGTTAAGCATTATAAGTTTGACTCAATAAATATGTCGTGATATGAACTTGATGAGCTACAATTCTGCATTACTTTTTAACTATGAGCTAACTCATTGAAAAATATTAATATAAAATATACTTAAATTGTATTATATTTTAAAGGTTTAAGTGCAAAATTATTAAAAAAAATATCTCTTTTTTACATCTTACTATTTTATTTTATATTTATTCTAATTTCTTATTCTGTTGATGTAGAAATACTAAATCTAGGAGTGAGAAACAACTATTTAGTATTTCTACACCAAAATCTTTTTTTAATTATTTGATATAAAATAAAAAAATATATTTATTTCAATTTTTTATATAATTCAAGTATTGATATAACTAATTCTTTTTTCCTCTAGAAATATATATAGATAATGACAAGGAGAATCCAACCAATTACAAGATTGCCACCACATAGTGCAATCCTTCAACTAGGTTGGTTAGTGATGCTCAGGCTAATTATCACTCCAACTAGTTAATTAATTAACTAATTCAACTCTAAAAGAATAAACTTTACAGCATTATCAATGACAAATAAATTCAATCAACAAATTAAAAAACTCTACTAATTCCCACTTTCTCTCTCCTTTTCAACTTTGACTTCCAAATATCAAACATTCATATGGCACAGAAAGATACCTTTCTATCATGGCAAAGCCTAATGCATTAAGGCGAGTGCATTCAATGTATGACACCAAATATGGCCATAATAAAGAAAATTTCCTCATTTATGAATGCTTCCTTCCTCCAATCTGTTCTTCCCCTTTGGTCTTCCCTACTTTCATTTACTCATATTCCCATTTGAGGAATTTAGAACAAGACAGCAGATGCATCAGAAACAAGAAAACTTAAATCTGTGTAACAATAATAATAATAATACTTCCTGCTTCCTTGTCCTCAGCTCCTCTTCTCTGTCTACATCCTCTTTGTCTCTCTCTACGTCCTGCCTTTTTTTCCTTAACCAAACCACCAACCTTCAGTGAGAGAGAGAGAGAGAGAGAGAGAGAGAGAGATGGAGGAGGACAAGAGGGATTTGAAGAAGAAGAAGGAAAGCAAGAAGTGCAAGCCACTGAGGAGAACTCAGACAGATAGCGTTGTGGAGATTTGCAACTCTGGACATAATCTTTTCAACCATGAGAGATTCTACTTACAGGGAGGATACCAAGCTCACCCAGCTCTTCTTCCCCTACCTCCGCATCTGCCACGACCGTTACTTTTTCAAATTCCACCAGCTTCCATACTGCTTCACTGTAACTTGCCTGGATCAAAACCTGAAGTAGTTCAGAAAAACATCTGCAAACCGAAATATTCTCATGCCAAATTGCTGGAGACAAAAGTTGCTATTTTTCCTACTCAACATGGTTGCAGCTCCCTTCTTTTATCACTCATGTTCTTCTTTAATTTGTTATTGTTGGTTCTTTCTGCATTCCTTCATCTTGTAAACTTCCAAGTTTTGATCTTTTATATGTTGAAACGCTTGTTTTCTTCTTGTTATGCTCACAATGAGGTTGGAGAAGTATCACATTGTTTATGGAAAGGAATGCACCGACGAGAATGCAACAAGTTTAAATGGACACCAAGAATTTAACAGGTCTTTACAGACAATGGTGGCTGCCCGGAGGCCAGACTGTTGCGGCACTGAGGGCTTGCCAATATTTCTTCTTGCTAACCATTTTCTTGTCAAATTCGATCCAATGCAGAAAATTTTCCACTATGATGTCAGCATTTCTCCTCGCCCATCGAGGGAAGTTGCACGGATGATCAAGAGAAAGCTGGTTCTGGAAAACATTGATGTCCTTGCTGGTGCCCAGCCAGTCTTTGATGGCAGGAAGAATCTATACAGCTCAGTTGAGTTCCAAGTTGACAGGATTGAGTTGTTTGTTAATCTTCCAATAACCACACCTCAATCTTTAAGGAATGCTGAACAAAGTCAAAAGCTTTTCAGAGTAAGTATCAGATTAGTGTCCAAGCTTAGTGGTGAAGATTTGAATAAGTTTTTGAAAGATGATGAAGAGGATGGAGTTCCCCTTCCTCAAGAGTACCTCCACGCTTTGGATGTCGTGTTCCGCGAGAACCCAATGGAGAATTATATCTCTGTAGGAAGATCACTGTATTCTAGTGCTATGGGAGGTGTTAAAGACATTGGTGGCGGAGCTGTGGGATTAAGAGGCTTCTTCCAAAGTCTGAGACCGACGCAACAAGGATTAGCTCTCAATGTTGATTTTCAGTTACGGCTTTTCATGAGAGCATTGGTATCATTCCTTATTTACAGAAATGTTGTGAATCCTTAAAAGACCTTTCTGAGAGGAAATCAAGAGGTTTGGCGGAGGAGGAGAAGAAGGAAGTGGAGAAGGCTTTGAAAAACATCAGAATTTTTGTCTGTCATAGAGAAACAGATCAGAGATATCGAGTTTTTAGCTTGACAAATGATGTTGCAAAGAATCTCAAGTTTAGAGACAGGGATGGGAGGGATTTGTCATTAATTGGATACTACAAGGAGCATTATAATCACGATATTCAATTCATAAACCTTCCTTGCTTACAGATAAGTAGAAGCAAGCCATGTTATCTTCCCATGGAGCTCTGCATGATCTGTGAAGGACAGAAATTTCTTGCAAAACTTTCTGATTATCAGACTGCAAGAATTCTGAAAATGGGCTGTCAAGGTCCTGCCGATCGAAGAAAGATCATCAACCAAGTCATGAAAGGAGAGAGTGGACCAGCTAGGTGATGAAACAGAACACAATCTAATACTTTTAATAATACTTCGCAATTGTGTGTGACTTGCAATATATACTTATTTTTCTTATTTAATGATTGATGCAGTGGCTGCTATGCTGAGGAATTCAAGCTAAGTGTTCAAGAGAAATGACCAAACTTCGCGGTAGAGTCCTCCAACCTCCCAAGCTAAAGCTAGGTGACGGAGGGCATGTAAGGGATATCATCCCTACCAGACATGACCGGCAATGGAGTTTGCTCAACAGCCATGTAGCTGAAGGCTCTCAGGTCAAAAGATGGGCTTTGATAAGCTTTGGTGGATCATCAGAGCTAAATTCCTCAATTCCCAATTTCATAGGCCAGCTCTCACATAGATGTGAGCAACTTGGAATAATTCTGAATAAGGAAACAATTATGAACCCATTGTTTGAACAAATGCAGCTCCTCAGCAATGTACATGCGTTAGAGAACAAGCTAAGAAAAGTACATGAAACTTCTTTGGGTGATTTGCAACTTCTGATGTGTGTGATGGAGAAGAAACATAAAGGATACGCAGATTTAAAGAGAATTGCTGAAACTAATATTGGAGTTGTGAGTCAGTGCTGCTTATATTCCAATCTCAGCAAGCTCAACCCACAGTTCCTCACAAATCTAGCTCTGAAGATCAATGCCAAGCTTGGAGGATCCAATGTGACTCTTTACAACACTTTACCCTGTCAAATTCCAAGGATTTTTGCTGATGATGAACCTGCCATCTTCATAGGTGCAGATGTTACACATCCACACCCTTTGGATGATTTCAGCCCTTCAGTTGCTGCTGTTGTTGGAAGCATGAATTGGCCAGCAGCAAATAAGTACATATCTCGAATGAGATCACAGACACATCGGCAAGAAATCTGAGGGAACTCGAGCAAATGATGATCGAATTGCTCGACGATTTCTTCATCTTAATCTGCAAACTTCCCATAAGAATAATCTTTTTCAGAGATGGTGTGAGTGAAACACAGTTCAGTAAGGTACTGGAAGTAGAATTGCAAGCAATTAAGAAGGCATGTTCAAAATTTCCTTATTATAATCCTATGATAACATTTTCTGTGGTTCAAAAGAGACACCATACGAGACTCTTCATGAATGATAGAAACAGCTCCTCAGTTCATTTTACTGATGAGAACATACCACCTGGAACTGTTGTGGATACTGTGATAACTCATCCTAGAGAATTTGATTTCTATCTTTGTAGCCATTGGGGGATGAAAGGAACAAGTAGGCCAACACATTATCATGTCTTATGGGATGAGAACAGATTCAAATCTGATGAAATTCAGAAGCTGATACATAATTTATGTTACACATTTGTTAGGTGTACCAAACCAGTTGCTTTAGTGCCACCTGCATATTATGCTCATTTAGCAGCTTATAGAGGTAGATTGTATTTAGAGAAAAGTGATTCCAGGTCAGTCATGCAAAGTAAGTTCTCAAGGCTTCTCCCCCTCGAACAGCTCCATTGCCAAAGGTCAGAGATAATGTTAAGAAGCTTATGTTCTATTGCTGAGCTTCTCAAAATCTCTTCGTGCCACATTAGAAAAAGCTGCTTCAGCTTTTTGATGTTGGAAACCTCTGTATTTACAGAAGATAAGTATGCCTGAATTATTAGTTTTTTTTAAATTTGGCATTGCAATCATGAATAATCGGCTCTTTCGCATAACAAAAATATCATATTATTACCTGAAATGATGTATCTGTCGCATCACCAGTCCTAAATCATTGTGTCAGCCATTTTTTTAGAGAAGTTTCTTGTCCGTTTAATCTTCAAAGCTTAGGAGCTTCAATGCAAGGACTGTTAAGTTACTGTTTTCCATTAATGGAGGTATGTCTTCTCTTTGCTCATCACTATTTGAGAACATGAAAGGAATACAGTGTTATCATTACATTGCTGTGGGTGGCGTCACCTCCCATAAATACTCAGAATAGCAAACACACTTTTGCCACCGCAAAAGCTGAAACTAGACCAGCTTTCTTTACTGCGAAGATTGAGTAAATATTAAGCAGTACACATGTTACAATATTTGTTGTAGTATGAAAATTTGAAAAGAGAGATAAAAAAAACAAAATAATTCAGATATTTACTCATTTGCTCTATTTTGTTTTTATTTCATCTCTTTTAATGATTTTATATATCATACTTTTTTTATTTTTTTAGAAAACCAACAACCTCTTATTTTGGAGAAATTATTTTGTGCGGAGTCAAACATAGCTCTTATGACTCTAATTAAATGCTAACAAACACTTTTTTTCTTTGAACCTGATACGTCATCATAAAATTATCTTGATCGGGCACAAATCTCGAGGCAAAAATCAAGTTGGAAACTTCAAAAATTGAATCTGAGAGCATCTGAACTCCGATTTCAGCAAACTTACAGTCAAACTGAGCGTTTCAGAAATACGAACCCAACGACACCAAATTCAACTCAATCTGAGCCCAAATGAGTCCAAATCAAGGACCCAAAGCGTTGTTGAAAAGTTCGTACCACAATTCTAGTTACCAAACGGTCTCCAAATTTAACGAGCTTATAGTCGAATCGAGCGGCTCAACGAGACGAATCCAATGAGCCCAAGATCGCTGAATTCCAAAGTTATAAAGACCTTCAAATACCTGATAAACTGTCCACGATTGAAGGATTCAATATCGACCGTTCATCCGAATCACTCCACATTTGCCTCTGATCTCTCATCTATTTACGGGTCATGCCACTCCAGAAAATCTATAAATAGACCCCTCATTTCTCATGAGAGAGGGGACCCAAGGAAGAAGGAAGAAGAATAAAAGGAGAAGAGAAGAAGAGGAGGGAAGAAACTCCTCGACCACCACCGCCGAGATTTTGCCCGACATCGAAATTCTGCCTGACGCCAGAGTTTTTCCCGACGTTCAAGCAACGTCAGAGTTCTTCCCAACGTTCAAGCAACACCAGAATTCTGCCCGACGTTCTAGTGACAGTGGAGTTTCACCCGAACTCCAAGTGACGTCGGAATTTCGCCCGACCTCCAAGTGACGTCGGAATTCCGCCCAACCTTCAAGTGATGTCGGGGCCGAATTCCGCCTAACCTCCAAGTGATGTTGGGGCTCTGTCCGATCTCTAAGTGACTCTGAGAGTTCTGCCCGGATACCATCTAACGTTGGAGTTTTCCCCGGCTGCTAACTGACATCGGACTTCTACCCAATGCCGGACATCCGCTCATCGCCAAGTTTTTACCCGACGTTGGACTTCTGCTCGTTGTCGACTTTTGCCGGACATCTATCTGATGCTGGATTTATGTCCATCACTAGACTTCTACCTGACTTACATCGCTCGCCGACTACAGTCTTCCGACCTCCGTCGCCCACCGACTACAGTCCTTCCGACCTCCGTCACTCGCCGACTACATCCTTCCGACCTCCGTCACCCGCCGACTGCGGTCCTTCTTGCCTCTGTCGCCCACCGACTACAGTCCTCGACCTCCGTCGCCCGCTGACAACGGTCCTTGCCTCTGTGACTCTGTCAACCGCCGACAACGGTCCTTCTGATTAACAACGCCCGTCGACTACAGTCCTTCCAACCTCCGTCGCTCGCCGACTACGTTCTTTCCGACTTACGTCACCCACCGACTATAGCCCTTCGGGCCAAACAAACACATCATAATCTCTGTATTCTCATAATGTAATGTACTTCATATAATGTACATCAAGCCCAGGTTTTCCCCCAATGAAGGGTCTCATTTGTAATCGACTACAATACTAGTGGATTCATTCAAACTAGGCCAGACCCCGTGGTTTCTCCCTTTTCAGGGGTTTTCCACGTAAAAATCTTGGTGTCTCATAAATGCTAACCTTTTCTCTTATTTGATTGCGTGCCGGATTTTCGTACAATGCTAAGACGTTAAACTTTATATTTCTTTACCGTGAATACTCCTGGACGCAACAGTTTGACGTCGTTTATGGGAAAGTGATTCTCGACTGGGGGGCAATTTGTGCTCCAATCTCAAAAGATCACCTGTAGCATCAATTTCATAAGAATCAGATGCAGACTGGGCGGAAACTTTGACTCCAACCATAGTTAAGTAGATCCTCCAATATTTTCAACATCAAGATGATATTTCAAGAAAATTCAAGCAAATGCAAGAATACTTCCAATCAATTGCAAGATTTATACAGTCCCTTGTTGGACTTCTACTCCTTAGGCAATGTCTTAATCTCAACCTCAAAAAGACAGCAACGGTCTAAAGATAGACCTTTCTTTACCTTTGATTCGGGATACACGCGGCGTTTTCCCCCTCCCAATTAAATCAAAATCGATCCCAGGGGAATTCGATTCGACCTGTTCCACATAGGTTAAAGTCGTCGAGCAAAAACTCCGACATACAACCTCGGATAAGTCTCACATCTCGGTGGGTTCTCTTGACCTCTTTCATACAGGTTAACGTCGTCGAGCAAAGGCTCCAACATACAATATCGGATAGGTCTCACATCCTTGGTAGATTCTCTCGACCTCTTCCACATAGGTTAACATCTCGAGCATGACTCATAACCTCGAAAAGGTCTTATATCATTGGTGGATTCTCCCGACATCTTCCATACAGGTTATCATCATCGAGCAAAGCGCTCTAACATACAACCTCAGAAAATTCTCGCATCCTTGGTGGATTCTCCCGACCTCCATACAGGTTATCGTCATCAAGCAAAGCGCTCTAACATACAACCTCGGAAAGGTCTAGCATCCTTGGTGGATTCTCTCGACCTCTTTCATGCAGGTTAACATCATCGAGCAGGACTCTAACATATAACCTCGAAAAGGTCTCGCATACTTGATGGATTTTCTCGACCTCTTCCATATATGTTAACGTCATCAAGCAGGACTCTGACATACAATCTCCAACATACAACCTCGGATAGGTCTCACATCCTTGGTGGATTCTCGCGACATCTTTCACACAGGTTAATGTCATCGAGCGTGCTATAAGTGAACATCATTCTCTTTGCAAAAGATTTCATAAAAGCAAGTAGTTGATTGAATCATCACTCATATAAAGACCTTAGTAGTATAATAATGCCTCCAAAAATATGGGGGGGGGGGGGGGAAGATATCAAAGCATATCTCAAAGATGTGTAAAAAATTCAATCTTCTTTAAGAGAAAGTTCTTAATTTCATATTCAGTATCATTGGAGTTACATTGCAAAAATTGTTCATCAAGTTCATTTTTGCAAGAATCTGAAAGTGAAAAGTACATTGGCATCAACCATACAAGACTACAAGTTACTATCATATCCTTAGTGGATCTGAAAGACTTCTTTTCTATTGCACACAAGCATCTCCTACTTCTTCTTCTTCAAATAAAGATTACAATTTGGTCTTCATCAGGCCTCAACTCAGTTAACACTATACATGTGTCGCCAGAATGTCGGCATAACACACTGCTCCGGCCCCTTGACTCAGGGATATCTGATGTCAAGACTTCACTATAGATGCATATTGTATTAGCAAAATGTCATTGGACTACCGTCATCATTGGGCCTTCATCTGATATTTGTTGGCGGCCATTTACTTCATATTATCCATCATCGACTTCTCGCTCGACTGCTACTTGCAGCGCACTCTCGAACTCTCTCCTTCAGCTCCACACTCGATCGTTGACTGCTAATGGGCTTCAACTCGATCGTCCATCGCCGACAGACTTTCGCTCAAATGACATTGAAAAATCTCTCATCTACTCATCACTTCTAGTTCTCCTCCAAGACACTATCACCGCCAGGTCTTCTCAAATTACCCTCGCATACAAGCAGCAATGGGTATTCTTCTGTCAAAGATTATCTATTAAGAAGATAGTCTCTCATCTCGACTTCTTCTACACAATAGAGTGGCACTGAAACTTGATAGGAGAATGTCACCTATCTCTGACAGTTGAATGCCTCTAATGTAAAAAGAAGAACGCAAGCGAAGAATAAGAAGGAAAAAATTCTCCTTCTTCACAAAAGATGGGCACTGAAGTTTGATAGGGGAATACCGCCTATCTTTGAAAGTAGAATGTCTCTAATGTAAGAAGAAGATCAGAGAAGAAGAAAATGGACGACTGCAAAAATTCTAACTTTTATAAACGGGGAGGGGCCCTGAATTTTAGTAGGGGATGCCGCCTACAAAACAACAGTGGGCCAATACTAACTGTAAGAAAGTCATTAATAATTCACATAAGGGTTTACGAAAAGGGTTAAAAAAGATTGAAGCATTCTCTGATCAACACATTTGGATCTTAAATTATTATTTACAATTGGCGACTAAATTTACAAGGAGCTCAAATACTTCAAATTATTTTTAAATTTTCATAAAATTTTTTTTTATTAATTATAATTTATATTTTGTTTCTCAAAAATATTTTTCAAAACAAAATTTAAGAAAAAATTATCTATTTTTTGTCATCCAATTTACCTTTTTTTCTTGTTAGATATTTTTCCAACCACAAGAAAATAAATGAAAATTAAAACCTAAATGAAGCCTTAGTCAATTACTTCTATTTTGTTAACATACCATCTAATTACATCCATCAATAAGTAATTAAGCTTAATGACACATTCTAATCTATTTTTAATGACTTGATTACTAGTCTATTATTTGCGTAAACTCGTTTTAAATTTTTTAATTAATTTAATGCATTTGATAAACTAAGCCAAAGATAAGGTTTTTAATACATTTCACTATCACCAACTGGCATCATTGACTATTTCTTTTAAATGTTAACCAAAGGATTAATGACACCAACAAAGTCATTAATTTAATTATAATTTTGTTTTTTTAATGATTAATTAATTGACATTTTGAAACGCGGCTTTGAAAATAATAAATATTTATTTTATTTTATAAGACTTTGCTATCTAAAACTATTTTAAAATTTCTTATCATTTCTTTTAACATAAAAAAAATTTATAAATGATCTTTATTTGTCACATATTAACATATAGAGTAGATAAAATTCCTTATCTTAAAAAATATGTTGTATTACTGTCAGACTTTTAGCATAAAACTATATGCTTATCAGCATCTTAAGCTAGCATGGACCATTTCTCTGATTTTATTCAGTAACATTTGTCAAAAAATTAAGATTGATGTGTCACCAAAAATCGTCTTGATCTAGCACAAATCTCGAGACTATCTTAATTGAAAACTATTAAAATTAAATTCTGGATCATCCAAACTCCAATTTCAACGAACTTATTGTCAAATTAAATGTCTTAGTAGGACGAACCCTACGACTCCAAAATCGGTCGAATCCAAGCCCAAATGAGCTCAATTCAAGGGATAAAAGCATATTAGGAAGCTTTATAGCATTAATTAGATGACCGAATAATATCCAAATATAGCATGCTTATAGTCAAATCAAGCGACTCGACGAGAAGAATCCAACGAGCCCAAGATTTCTTCATTTTGACATCATTAGGGTACTTAAATGTTGAATGGATGCTCAATGATTGATGGAATCAATATGGTCGTGCGATGGAACGTTGTGAAATTGCTCCAGTTCTTTCTCATATTTATGAGGCATGCACTCTCAAAATGTATAAATTCTTCTTACATGAAGAGGGGGCTTGTTCCTTTAAAAACTTGGACCTTGGGCTAGAGATCAAGAAAGCCATAAGGCTTGAAGAATCTCAGAGCTCCACCCCGACACCACCGCCAGTGAATCCTCGTCGCTTGGCCACAGCTGCCGAGCCTCCACCCAATCGTTATATCAGACTTTCGTCCGTCCATATTGCTATGTGCACCGTCACCACTTTAGGCCATGAGTTCCGTCGGACCACTATCGGAGGCCTTGAGTTTCATCGGACCACCGCTTGACACCCGGAGTTTCGCCGGACCACCACAAGAGGCCCTGAGTTCCGTTAGACCACCGCTTGACGCCCTGAGTTCTATCGAACCACTACCTAAGGTCATGAGTTTCGCCAGACCACTGCCTAATGCCCAGAGTTCTACCAGACCACCAACTGATGCCCGGAGTTCTGCCGGACCACCGTCTGATGCCCGGACTTCTGCTGGACCACCACCTGACGCTCAGAGTTCTTCTGGACCACCACCTGACTCCTAAAGTTCTTCTAGATCACCACTTGACACCCATAGTTAAGCCAATCCACCGCCATACCACCAACTAAGGCCCAAACTTTTGCTAGACCACAAAAAAAAATCCAAGTTCTGTCAGACCATTGAAGAACACCCGAACTTCCACCGGGCCATCACCCTACGACTACGGTCTCCCTAATCTCAGTCACCTACCAACTACGATCCTTCTGACCTCTATCGCCTACTATGTTCCTTCCGACATCCTTTGCCAAACAACAGTCTTTCTGATCCCTGTCTCTTGTTGACTACAGTCCTTCCAACCTCCATCGCCTACTATAGTCTTTCTGACCTCTGTCCTATCAACTTATGGTTCTGCCAACCAAAAAAATATGTCTATGTTAATTATTGTAACTACCACCATGTAACGTGCTCTATATGATGTATATTTATGATACCAAGCTAACGCCTTCTCCCAAGGAAGGGCATCATTTGTAATTGACTGCAAATACTAGTGGATTCATTCAAACTAGACCAGGCCCCGTAGTTTTTCTCTTATTTAGGGGTTTTCATATAAAAACTCTGTTGTCTCTTATGATTGCTATGCTATCTCTTTTATTTGCTTGTGTGTTGGATATTCGTATAATGCTAAGACGTTAAATTATATATTTCTCTACCGCCGCGAATATTCCACGATGTAACAATAGCCATAGTACGATCTGTTCAAACTTTGCATATCGATCATACAGTACGATCATTGAATCGCACTATACGATTTGTTCATTCATCCTATGATTGTACAAGACAAAACTCTGAAATGATTAAAAATCATCTTTGCCAAACATCTAGAACGATGTACACCCACTTTACTAATGGCTAAGTTCGAGCAGCCCACGATTCGGCTCGACTCACTTACATCCCTAATTCCATCATCATTATTTGGACATAATTTTTCTTTTTAGTTTAGAGTCTGAAATAATTTTAAAGAATATACAAATTGTTGGGTGGGTGCTAATGGAATTAGAAAATAGAAGAATATTATGCTTATAAGGATTCATAACTACTAACTAGTGAGCGTGGGTTCTTAAGGCATGACAACAAAATATGTTGCAAATATATTGTCATATTAAAATATTTACATGCGTAAAATCTTCTCCTAAATAGGATTGTTTCAACATATGGAGTTTCCAAATTAATGATTTATGAAGAGTACTATTGTGTCCTAGAATATTCATGGCGATAGAGAAACGTAAAGTTTAACGTCTTAATTTTGTACGAAGATCCAGCACACAAACAGATAAAAGAGAATGCATAGCATTCATAAGAGACACTAGACTTTTTACATGGGGGGGGGGGGGGGGTTGGGAATCATGTGGCGTGGCCTAGTTTGAATGAATCCACTAGTATTTACAATCGATTTCAAATGAGGCGCTTCCTTGGGTGGAAGGCCCTTCCTTGTGTGGAAGGCATTGATTTGATGAAGCAAATATACATCATATAGAGTGCATTACATGGTGAGAATATGAAGAATCAATATAGACAAGTTCTTTTAGTCAGCAGGACCATAATTGGCAGACGAGGGAGGTCAGAAAGACCGTAGTTGAGTGATGTTGTTCAAAAAGATCGTAGTTGGTGGACGATGGGGATCAGAAAGACAGTAGTCTAGCGACGGAGGTCGGAAAAACCGTAGTCGATGGATGATAGTAGTTAGAAAGACCACATTCGATGGACGATAGTAGTCAGAAAGATCGTTGTCTGGCGATGGAGGTCAGAAAGATCATAATTGGCGAAGGAGGTCGATATGACCATAGTCGACAGGCAAAGGAGGTCGGAAAGATCGTTGTCGATGGGTGATAGGAGTCAGAAAGATCATTATTTGTTGACGGAGGTTGGAAGGACTGTAGTCGGTGCACGAGAGACAGAGGTTAGAAAGACCGTTATCGGGTGGAAGTTCAATAATAACTAATAGATGGGTATGGAGGTCCAGTGTCTATTGGTGACTGGGCAGAAATCTGGTATTAGTTGACGACCGGGTGGAAGTCCAGCGTCAATAGGTAGTCGGGCAAAAGTTGGTGGTCGGGTAGAAATCCGGCTTTAGTTGGCTGTTGGATGGAATTCCGTTGTTAGTTGGTAGAAAGTCTGGCAAAAATTGGTGGTTAGGCAGAAGTTCGACGTTAGTCGGTGGCAGGGCTAAAATCCAACGTCAGTTGGCAGTCGAGTAAAAATTTGGCGTCGGGCAGAAATCTGATGTCGGGCAGAAATCAGGCTTCAATTAGCAGACATAAGGAAGTCTGGTGTCAGACGGTGGCCGAGCGGAAGTCTGTTGTTAGTCCATGGCCTTGTGGAATTTCGTCGTCGAATGGTGGTCAGTTGGAAGTCCGACGGCGGTCGATGAGGAATCTGGTGCCAAGAGAACTCAAGTTTATCTTCCTTGCTTGGGTTCCTTCTTCCTCTCCATTGGCTCCTCCCCTTTTTCATGAGGAATGAGGGGTTTATTTATAGTTTTTTTAGAGTGGTAGGACAAGTAAATAAGAGGGAGATCAATGGTACGTTGGATGTGGTTTGAATGGACGATCGATATTGATTCCTTTCATCGTAGACATTTTATTGGCCATTTGAATATCTTAATGATATCAGAATTCGGTGATCTTGGGCTCGTTAAATTCGTTTTGTTGAGCCGCTCGATTTGACCATATGCATGTCATGTTTGAAATTCGTTTGGTAATGCAAATTATTGTTTAAAGCTTCCAAAGATGCTTTGGGTCTTCGTTTTGGACCCATTTGGTCTTGGATTGTGTTGAATTTGGTGTCGTTACGATCCTCTTTTCGAGACATTCAGTTCGACTATAAGTTTGCTAAAATCAGAATTTATATGATTCTGAATTTAATTTAGGATTAATTTTGCCTTGATATTTGTGCCGATCAAGATAAATTTTTTTATGATATATCAAGTCCAATGTTTTTTAGATTTTTAATTGATCAGGATTAGTATTTTTTTATAAAAATTTTTAGTTATAAAAATTTTTGTACTAAAAAATTATTTTAGAAAACATTAAGAAGGTTTTCTCATATGAAACCTAAAATAACAAATGGTTCACCTTAGTGGTGATTGTATTAGTAATTTATCTCCAACCCCAACAAACCCTTTCTCTATTCCTCATTTCCCTTCACTATCTTCGACCAAACAATCGATTGATCAATCTACATTTATCATATTTCCATTAGGGAATGCAGAACTGTGCTTAGGAGATTTCAACTGTCATAGATTCTAAAATGATATAATTGATGAAATTATTGTTCTTACAATACGTTTATGGATTTCAATGTTTTACCATTTTGAGATGTAATAGTTGCCATTACATCAATATTGCTAATAAATAGTGACAAATGACATATCTAACATCATATTTATTCTCTTGAATATTGATTATTTCAAGATAAGCTGTAAATCAAATCAAAACCTATTGTACACTCCGACTCAAGTGGGAGTTTTGGACTGGCATTGGATATTAAATAGTTTACCCATAAATCAAAATAAATAGATTTGGATGAGAAATCTGAACTCACTACTTATAAATAAAAGGTTAATAGACCCGGTGCTATGAAACTCTTCTCTATTGATCTGCAGAGCCAGCTTTAAATTTGAAATTATGATTTTGTGCTTCTCATTGCCATCCATAAATCTAAAAAAACAAGAGATTTTTTTTTTTAAAGCAAATGCCCAGAAAATGAAAAGAAAAAGGCAAAATACAACCAACATTTGGCTCAGTAAACGGCCGAGGCTCCCGGCATCCCCGAAGCCTCGCACGGACCATCCATAAGGTGAAGATAGCGCCCACATCCAACCAAACTCATCGAACAACACCAAAGGTTGCCACCAGCTCGATGACAAGGACACGAGCCCCAGCCACATCATTGCCCCAAATGCCCGACCAAAAGACCAGAAAACCAACCCAAAGCAACAAGGGAAAAAATACAGTAAACAGAGAAATTATCTTCTTCTTCGGCCCCTCCCACGAAATCTCCCACGAGAAGCAATCGAGCAAACATGTCTATCACGAGCCAAGGTAAAATCATTTTCAGGATCGGAACCACCGCAAAAATCCGGATCAGCCAAGCCGCAATTCGAAAACTCAGATTCAGATTCAAAATCAGACGAACCATGTAACCAATCCACATGGTTCCTAATATCGAATCATGAATTATTACCCAAACTATTGACCATAGTATGCGTATCTACCAAATTAACAGGGACATCAACAAGATTATTCGAACACACCGAATTTCCAACCATTTTATCTACCCGCACACTCTCAACAATATTGTCTTCATTCACAGTCACGACATCAGGCGATGAATTAGCCGAAACATCAGTCACCGCCACACCAGTGCAAACAACCAAAGCATTACTAATATTAGCTCCAGGAGCCGAAACCACCCCAGCTCCAACATCAGGTAAGACGCCACCCTTAACCCATCAGAATGACCCAACAGAATTGGAGTCCCCATAGCACCAGGGGAAAAAATCGGAGATTCAACTGAGGGTAAAGAAACACCCTCCACATCATTAATAGCAATATCACAATTCAAATCACCTTCACCATTACCCGAATAATTCTCACACAGAGAAACAGAGGTAATATTAGGGATAGAAGAGATAACAGGAATACCAGAATTCACTAAGGGATTAGACACAGAAGCCACCATCGGTGGAGCCGAGGGCACAACCGGACGTAAATTAGGAAATAGCTTAGAACATTCAGACTTCTTATGACCCACAGCCTTGCAATGTTGACAAAAATTGGGCATACCATCAAAAACAACATTTTGCACATACCCCAGTTTCTCTGAACCCAGCAAAACAGATTCAGGATAGGTTTTGGAATTATCAAGTTCAACAAGAATACGCGCGACTGAGGGACGCGAGCCAACAGCCGTGGCATTGTCGGTTTGAATCGGGCGACCAAAAATAGAACCCAGACCAAAGAGAATACGAGAAGAAAAAAGGTGAGGACGTAAACCCGAAAATGAAAGCCAAACAGGGATGATCGACGACTCTTCCGAAAGGTCCAGAAGAGGCTACCACTTAATAACTTTCATGAAACAGCCATAAATGAAGTAGGAACATTGAGCAAAAATCCTACCATAATCCAAGTCATTTGAAAGCTTGATCAAAACATTTGATTGATCTAGTAAAGTAACAGAAAACTCTCCGGATAACTTAAGATTGAAAAAAAATCTTCTGATTGCATCCAAAACCGGTCGTTTAAGGGGAAATTTCCCCACCAAAGCAAACTCAAAAGGTTTAGCAAGATGCAAGAATTCATCTTCCGAAAACCACAGTGTTGGCATACCACAAATCGTTTATATGCGAAAATCCAGAAAACTCTTCGAATCAACGGAGCCAGACAAAACATCTTTGAAGGATTTCGAGTTCTTACCCTCAAGGAAGCCCGGATCCAACCTTTTATTTGCCATGAAACCAAACAAACGAGAACGGAGGTAAAAGGCGGCTAGGGCAAAAGCCCTAGCGAAGGGGGAGAAACCCTAGCAGATGACGCGAGCGAGTCCATGCCCACGCTGCAGGCCTGCAGTGCACCCCGCCGCGCACCCGCCCAAGCTCCAGCGCACCTGCTGCGCCAGCCAGCCTGCATCCGCATCCCCGCCAGCGTCCAGTCTCGACCGCGCCCGCGTCCGCGCTGGTTTCCTTCCCGTGTCAGGTCGGGTCAACCCGGCAACCCGCCGGGTCGGGTTCGGGTTCGAATGTTCGACCCATTTACCTACCCGGGTCGGGTTAGGGTCGACCTGATTGAACCCGGTTCAATTCTGGATTCGACCCGAAGCCGACCTATGACCCGAAATTGACACCCCTAAAAAGGCTAATAAGTTAGTACAAATTTTAAGGCTCAAGTGGGACAAAGTTGTAGAGTAAAATACAAAAAAAATATATATATATATTAAGGAATAATATTCCAAAGTTTATCACTAAAAAAAAAGGTAATATTCACAGCTTTTGGAATGCCAAAACTAGTACAAAGCACTGCAGGTTATTTCTAAAAAAATCAGAATTTAAACTGTTAATTTCCTGAGTGCATATAAAAGGATATTAAGCTATTTATTTTTCATATAATGCTAAATTACCTTTTATTATTATTATTATTATTATTATTATTATCAATGAAATACCAATGAGATTAAGAAACTCATAACATCTATGGTATAATGCTAGATTAAATGATATGATATAATGCTAGATTAAATGATATGACCTCTACTATTTCCTCTATTAGACAAATCAAATAAATTAATTATTTCCTTATTTTTTTTTGTTTCATTTAGCCAATGTATTAAATTGACATTCATTATGGGTGTTAATTCACATTCCTTTCTTTGAGCCTATGTATTAAATTAACATTCATCATGGGTATTAATTTATTTTCCTTTATTTTAGTCTATGTATTAAATTGATATTTACGATGGGTGTTAATTCACTTTCCTTTTCTTCATTATTTTGTATCTATAAATTTTGTACCAGGTTTCTAATAAAATTTTAAGGAGAATAATTCTTTTCCATCGATTATCTTTCTCTATATATTTGATCTTAAGCAAGCACCTCATGCTTGGAACCAACAACTTTGCTCCTTTCTTATATCTATTGGCTTTGTTAATTCAAAGTGAAACACATCGTTGTTCATTTACTCTAAAGCATATCTAACAATATGTAATAGTCCAAACTCTTAACTATCAAGAGATATTGTTCGCTTTGGCCTAAGGATCTCACGGTTTTTTCATGTTGGTGCAAATTTCCAAGATTTCACTCATCCCAAAATTTTTCCTGGATGAGCATGTTTAACTGTGGAGTTTCTTAATAAAATTTCAATCTTTACACCAAAAAGCATCTCGATATTTAAGAGTTTAGTTTTTTTTTTAATTACTTAAGGAGTTTCACACAATATATCTCCTAGTGTAGGAGGATAATATCATTCTCAGATAGCAATGACACTCTTCTTAAACAGTTAACCAACCAACTTTTTAAAAAATTTCCCTCAAAGATCTTAGAGATCTCACATATTTTCTCAATTTCAAAGTCATGCCCTCCTCTAAAAGCATTTTCCTATCCTAACATAAATACATTCAAGAACTCTTAGATCAGACAAATATGAAAAACACCAATGACGATATGACGCCCATGTCATACCTACTGCAACAATATTCTATCTCATTCTGGTAAGTCCGCATGATTTCATATGTATGTTACTTGTTCTAAACACGCTATGTATTTGTATGTTCATTTCTATTTTGGAGTGGTCCTAAGGAGTTCGTGTGAATAGAATTTGAAACTTGAAAATTTTCCTTGGCAGCACTACAATGTTGGGTCTGAATACTATGCCATTGAGATCTCGAGAAAACTAGAAATTAATTATACAAATGTCAAAGTCCACCAAACTTTTCAAAATAAAATAGTTTTTCTTCTTAACCGAACTAGCTAGAGAGAAAAAGGTTTGTTTCGAGCTACTTAGGGTTGATTTTAGTTGTCAGCTCAGTTTAAAAAGTTGTTTGATTCGAGATATGTTACACTTTGCCTATTTAAATATTTAATAATTTGAAGTTATAAGATTTTTTCTTATTTTAAGAATGATGTTCTAAGAAAATATACTTGAATCTCAATGTATATTTGAATTAAAAGTTTTAAAAATAACATCAAGATAATCCAAACTACAATTTCAACAAATTTAGAGTCGAATTGAACATTGTGCTGTGATGAACTAAAAAGTTATTCGATCTGAGTTCAATGAGTTGAAACCAAGCACTTTTAAGTGTGTTTAGAGACTTTCCAGCTTCTTTTTTCAGGGTGGGCAAAATTTTAATTAATTAGATGACAACAACAATAATATTAAAAATAAAATAATAATATTAATAATAATAACATCAAATTGTAATAATAAAAAAAATAAATTTTTTAAAATATTTTGTTATAATGATATCAAATTTATAAGAGGAAGTTTTTATCATTTATTCGCAAAGAGTAAATGTTCTGAACTTCAGATGGATGGACAAACAATACAAAATGGGTCATATTAGGGCAAAAATTTATTTTTGAAGTGGGGGGGGGGGGGGGGGGGGGGATCAAAATCGGGTCATGGCTAGGATTCAAGTAAAACCCGATATTGTTGTTAGAAAATATTTGACAGGTCACACGACTCATGCGGGATGTTCTCACGTCAAACCGGGTTGTTTTTGGGTTTCCAGGTCAACTTGAACTCTACCCGATTTTATAAACAGGTCTGAATCCCACTACAGAAAATTCTTGAATTACCAACGGTTATGTGACCGCCAGTACTAACAACGATTTTTTAAATGACCGCCGTCAGAATTAGCGGTGGTTAAATAATCGCCGGTTATTCTGCGACATTAGTTATTACCAACGCTTTACCGGCGCATGCGGTTTAAACAACCTGTGTTAAGTGATTTTGTTCTGGCGGTCCGAACCGTCGGAATGCCGTTAGAAAAAAGCCCTAAAATAAGTTGTCCCCAGCCTTCCATTTCATTTGCTTGCATTGTCCTCTCTCTCCCTTCCAACAGTCGCCCCGTCTCCTCTGCCCTCTCGCACGATAGAGAAGCTCCTCCAGCCACCGACAAGCTCCCTCCAGCTGCCGACAAGATCCCTTGGGCCGAAGATCTCGACCCCGCTCCGGCATCAAAGCAAGGCCGAAGATATCACATAATTAGAGTCTTACACAACTTCATAGGTTGTAGTCTTTCTTGACATTGTATCTTTACGAACAACATTCTTTATTCCCTCTATCGAGTCTCAGTAGAATTAAGAATAAGTTTAACTCCTTATGGCTATTCATGATGGTTAAACATGAAGTAGTCTAAAAAATATTACACGTATACTTGTTCAAGGTGCATATCTTCTAATAATTAATTTTATAACTATGTAGGATGACATTTACTTCAACGTCCAAATGACTATCTAAGTAGAGAGATATTAGATGAATAACAGATTGTTACCGGGTCGAAGAAGATTGATAGATGAATTTATACAAGGAGTTGAGACTTTCATTCAAGTTGTACCTCAACTGCCTTCCTTTAAGTTCGATAAAATGTTTAGATATTCATATTTGAAGCATAAAAATCAAGCATTCCTCAAACCTGATTATGTGAAGCTTGATTTATATTGTAGGGGATTTCTTCGAGACAACTGGATTTAGACATCATAAGACGAGTACTAGCCACACAGAGATACTCATGTCGGTTCATCCACAACTTTTAAACATTTGATGAAGATCAAATGTTTAGATCGTATGAATAACTTATATTTGATTTAGTATGTCTTAATTTAAGAACTAGTGTGGAAGAGCCACCAAATGCAAAAATTAAAAAAAAATTTGAGTTGCTACATGTAGCTCAAAAATCAATTTGGGACGGTTGCAAAACTTATTTAGAATTATCGATTGCAGTGAGGATGCTAAGTATTAAATTTGAGTATAATATTTCTCATGATTATTTCAATAACTTCATTGGTCCTCTCAATGAAATCAATCCAACAGATAATTTAATTCCCTCAGATTTATACCGAATAAAAAAAAATAGTATCCAAGTTGGGTCTCACTGCTACAAAAATTGATTATTGTATCAATGGATGTTTGTTATACTGCAAGGATGATACAACAAAAGTTTATTGTCGCACCTGTAATGTGCCTCAGTTTAAGCCAAACTCGAGAAAACAACATCGTCAAAAGAAAAATATTCCATATTCCCATATATTTTATTTTTCGATCATTGCAAGATTTCAACGACTCTATGCATCAATGAGTTCAACAGGCCATATGAGATGGCATAAAGAGAAATTACCAAATAGTGTTGTTCTTTCTCATCCATTAGATGCTGAAGCGTGGAAGTATTTTGATTGAGTGTATGCTTTATTTGCTGCTGAATACCGCAACATAAGATTGAGATTATATGCCGATGGTTTTACCCCATATAGTCAAGCAACTACACCATACTCTTGTTGGCCAGTTATACTAATATCATACAATCTTCCATCAGAGATGCGTATGACTATAATACTTATAATACCTTGATCACATAATTCAAAAGTAAAAATTGATATTTTTCTACAACCATTAATTGATGATCACAAGTAATAATGGGAAGAAGGTGTTCTCAAATATGACATACCAATAAAATAAAATTTTCTCCTTCGAGCTGCATTGATGTGGATCATTGGCGATTTTCAAGCTTATGATATGTTGTCTGGTTAGAGTACAACAGAAAAATTAGCTTGTCCTTACTGCATGGAGAATACTAAAGCTATCACAATAAAATATGGAGGAAAAAATATTTGATTTGATTGTCATCGTATGTTCCTATCTACTGATCATCAATTTTGGAGGAATAAGAAAGTATTTGTTAAAAACAGAGTTGAGAGGTCACCTCCTCCACCTAGATTAAGTGGTGATGATGTAATGCATAGACTTTCAGACTTTCTAATAATTATTGATTTTCCAATATTATCAGAGTCTAAATATCTTGGATATGGTGTTCAATATAAGTGGATTAAAAAATATATTTTTTTGACATTACTATATTAGAGAATTAATTTGATAAGGTATATCTGAATGTTATGTATATTGAGAAGAATTTATTGGATAATATTTTTAATATAATTATGGATGTTAAAGGTAAGAGCAAAGATAATGTTAAAGCAATGATGGACATTAAAGAATACTGCTGACAAAAAAATCTGGAGTTAGTAATAACCATCGATGACAAAATAATGAAGCCCAAAGCACTTTATTCTTTCATGTTAGAGCAAAAAAGATCAATATGTCAGTGGTTTAAAGATTTAAAAATGTCTGATGGCTATGGATCAAACATAAGCCGATGTGTTGACTTGAAATCTACGAGGTTATCTGGACTAAAAAGTCATGATTATCATATAATTATGGAGGTTCTTCTTCCTATCATAGTATGTATGTTACCAAATTACATATCAAATCTATTGACTGAGCTTAGCATTTTCTTCAAAGACCTATGTTCATCTAAACTAAGCGAAGATGCTTTGCGGAGGAGTGAGGAGAACATGCCAATCATCCTCTACAAGTTAGGAAAAAAATTTCTCTTGAGATTTTTGATTCTATGGAACATCTTCCAGTCCATCTATCTTACGAAACTAGAGTTGGTTGACCTATACAATATCGTTGGATTTATCTTTTTGAGAGGTGAAATATATTTTTATTAAGTCTTTAATATTTTTGAATAAGTTGAGAACATATGTTTAATAACTTGATAATTGTAATTATTTAATAAATATTTGAACAACTTGAAGAAATATGATAAGAATAAAGTAAGACCATAAGGATCAATATGTGAAGCATATTTGTCTCAAGAAACCACTCACTTTTACTCCTACAACTTCAAGTCCCATATAAGGAGTACAAGAATAAAGATTAGTCATAATATAGACTTCGATGTAGAAGAACAATCACAATATGCACTATCAGTATTTAGAAATCATAGAAAGCCCAGTAGCAAATGTGTTAAAAGATTTCTCAAAGATTTAGGAATCAAAACAGTGAATTTATATATGCTACTAAACTGTGAAGAAGTTGAACCAGTCTTAGAATAAGTTCTTCCATAATATACATACTGAGTAATATTTATTTAAAATACTAAAGTATTATTTGGATGATTTATCATCAAGTATTTTGTAAGTAATTTGCCTCTTACAGATTCTAGGAATATTGAGCAAGTTGTTGCAAATGAATTCCTAGCTTGGTTTAGATCTTATGTGAGATCATAAATTTTAAAATTTTTATTTGAATTACATCTTATTTAATATAAAAAAATGCTAATATTTAAAAATTAAATAAGATTTGCTAGCCGTCATAATTTACTGGTTTATTTTATGTGAAATTAAAATGAATTATCCTCTTGAATAATTATATGTTTAGATTTAAGTTTTTGTATAAGATTAGATTTAATTTCAAACTAATCATACCTTCTAAGTCTATTTTATAACAAGAATAGTCTTCTATGCATTTGGAAGCAATCAATAGATAAAAAAATATTCGCCTTTGCTCAACTGCCTCTCTCTCTCTCTCTCTCTCTCTCTCTCTCTCTCTCTCTCTCTCTCTACTTGTCTATCTTAGTCTCTCCTTCACCTCTTGATGTAGAAACTTTAGGGTATAGAGTTTCTAATACAACTTAAAAATATATGCAAAATTAAAACACAAAAAATTCACAATCAATTGGTTACTAAGCCATAAATTTAGTAAAAATATTACTTTTAAATATGCACAATGTACAAGCATGTTTTGTTCATTGCAATAGATAATTTGATTATCAATCAAAATCTACAATTCTACAATAAAAACATCAAATAAGAATAAAATTCAGTGACTAAATAAGTGCATAATTCAAAAAGGCAAATCTCACTTAACAAAAATTCAATCACCATGCAAATATAACGACTAAATAATTATAGAGATAAAAATAAGAATAGAAATCACCCTAAAGGGAAGAACAAAATGTCAACCTGGAATAAGGAATATCTCCCAGCATGTAGTCATCCACATCTTTATGAAACACTAGAAGGACACACATACAACAAGCATACAAACAAAAAAAGAGAAAAACTAAAAATATATTCCAGCATTTAATACTCAATTAATTTAATTTTGCGGGAATATATTTTAATTATGATGGAATATATTTTTAATTTTTCTCTTTTTTTGTTTGTATGCTTGTTGTATGTGTGTCCTTCGAGTGTTTCATAGAGATGTGGATGACTACATGTCGGGAGAGATTCCTTGTTCCAGGTTGACATTTTGTTCTTCCCTTTAGGGTGATTTCTATTCTTATTCTTATTTCCATAACTATTTAGTCGTTGTATTTGCATGGTGATTGAATTTTTATTAAGTGAGGTTTGCCTTTTTGAAGCATGAACTTGTTTAGTTGCTGAATTTTATTATTTGATGCTATTTTTTGTGGAATTATAGATTTTGGTTGATAATCAAATTATCTCTTGCAATGAATAAAACATGATTGTAGTGCATATTTAAAAGCAACATTTTTATTAAATTTATGGCTTAGTAATTAATGGATTGTGAATTTTATGTGTTTTAATTTTTCATCTATTCTTAGGTTGTATTAGAAACTCTATACCCTAAAGTTTCTACATCAAGAGGTGAAGGAGAGACTAAGATAGATGAGTGTAGAGAGAGAGAGAGAGAGAGAGAGAGAGAGAGAGAGAGAGAGAGAGAGAGAGAGAGAGAGAGAGTTGAGCAAAGGCGAATATTTTTTATCTATGGATTGCTTCCAAATGCATAGAATACTATCCTTATTATAAAATAGATTTAGAAGGTATGATTAGTTTGAAATTAAATCTAATCTTAAATAAAAACTCAAATATAAACATATAATTATTCAAGAGGATAATTTATTTTAATTTCACATAAAATAAACCAGTAACTTCAGAATTCTAATTTAATTATAAGATATCTTAGTGGTCGTAGGAATAAATAAGATTGACTAGCTGTCATAAAAATAAAAGTATGGAGGATAATTGATCAATAATACGTTGTAGAAATGGCACATCACGAGGATAAAATGTCAAGTTATAGACCTGTTGAAATTGAGGAGATGCCAACTACAACCCCTAGTATTAAAATACAGTTAGAAGATGTGAATAGTTCAACTAGCTCATCAAGTGAGAATGAGGATGAAAGTGAAGATACCCTGGAGAGCAATAAAAATATTTTTGATTCTGAATAGTTTTTATAATTTAGAATTATAGTTTTTGTAATATTTTTGAATAATTTTTGTACTTATAGAATTGCACTTTTGTATTCTGAGTAATGAAAATATTAATCATTAATTTGTATTATGTAATTCTTTATTTTTATAATTCATTATTATGTATTCTATATTCTTTATTTTTTGTCAATTCATTATATTACAATGCTTTATTAATTGCTTCTTTTAATGTAGATGGCTTCAGGTGATGATCCTTCTCATAGATCCTTTGCCTTTAAGTTTGCTAGAAAAAATTTGAGTGTTAATCCTAATAGACCTAGACAGCCTGATGAAAGTGAGGGGCAGAGACCAGTTCCACCAGTTATAACATCAACACCACTACCCAAGAGTCAATAGCATTCCCCTAGTGAGCAGGGTCAGTCAGATCCACTTATTATTATACCACCATCCTTTTTTGGATACTTTCCTCCTCCGTGGATGAGTCATCATTTTCCCTCTCCAGATCAGACACATGCAGCTCCATTCTATCCATATTACCCCCACCATCATCATAAAATGGTCCATCCACCGTCCCTTACCCTCCTTATGTCACGACCCGACCCGAGACGAGACGGATCCCGCCCGCGCCGGATCGCGACGGAGAATAGCTAACCAGGATCTGGCTTTGGATTAGGTTACTGAACTGATCTTCCAAATTCTTAACTCAACAGAAGCACACAGAACAACAGAGCTACTAAAAACATCAAATGCAGCGGAACAAAACATCTATCTTAATTCATTTCCTCAGAATAATCATCTACAGAACAGTACATGGCTTTCAACAGAAAGAAAGACAGAACAGGAAAGCCATGACTGTACAAAAATCAAAAGTACAAAAGTACCTAATCTGATCAGACTCTGAAACCTAGTCCTGAACTTCCTTGCCCTTCCCAGAACCTGAAAACCACCAGAAAGCAAGGATGAGCTCAACAGCTCAGCAAAGCAACAAACCTCCAATCAAAACTCTCAGAATCCAAAACCAAACTCATCAGACAGAAATCCGATCAGAAATCGGAACAGAATCAGACAAATATCCAAATCGAAACTTATCAGAACAAAACAGAACAAATCAGAACAGATACGGACAGATATCACATCAGAATCAGAATCGTACAGAAATCAGAAATTCAGATCATATCAGAACAGAACAGAATCGGAACGGATATCAAATCAGACAGAAACAGAATAGATACGGAACTCAGATTTCAGATATTTAATTAATAGCTAAATGTGCCCCCGGCACCAGAAATTCTCTGAGTAATTAATAGCTAAGTGTGCCCCCGGCACCAGAATAATAGCTGAGTAATTAATAGCTAAGTGTGCTCACGGCACCAGAAATTCTCTGAGTAATTAATAGCTAAATGTGCTCACGGCACCAGAAATTCTCTGAGTAATTAATAGCTAAGTGTGCCCCCGGCACCAGAATAATAGCTGAGTAATTAATAGCTAAGTGTGCTCACGGCACCAGAAATTCTCTGAGTAATTAATAGCTAAATGTGCCCCCGGCACCAGAATAATAGCTGAGTAATTAATAGCTAAGTGTGCCCCCGGCACCAGAACAAATGTGCTTATAGCACCAGAACAGATCAGATGTGCTTCCAGCACCAGAATATATAAATAGTGCTTATAGCACCTAAACAGATTTTTTCCTCGGATCCGGAACAGAACAAATATCAGATTTCAGATTGAGCTCATTTCAGATTTCCCTGACACTTACTGAATCTCATAGGATCCAGGCCCCTTATAACTCCCTTTTTATAGCTTATACACATAGCATTTCAATTCAGAAGAAATCCGGACAATTCAGAAATTACACAAAAATCGGCAGCACAACGACAGTATACGGAATTTACACAAAAATTCCTGCAAAGAAAATTTACCGAATTCGCACAGAATACAGATATCAACATTTCAGAACCTTTATTCTACTGCACAGATAAATTCCAATTTCACAGAAAAATCCGGTCGACTAAAAACACAGTCGAATCAAAAATACCCGGACGAAAATCTTCAGAAAATAACCAAAATGTGCACACTCGGCACGTCAACAATATACAGAAAGTTACGCGGTAAAAACTGAGCCAATCAACAGATACGGACAAAAATCATTAACGAAAACGAAATCCGGACAGAATATACCGCCAAACACGACGGAACTGAAAATTGAGAAAGGCGGAATGTGCCTTACCTCGAGCACAGCAATTTCCTCAACAGTCACTTCGATCGAAAACGGCTCCGCGTCGTCCGAAAATCCACTTTTGCACAAAAGTCCACGACTTTCTCTCTCCTCGGCTGATATTTTCGTTTTTAATGATTTTCTCTCTCCTCAAAATGACTTGAAATCAGCTTTATAATACACAGATCGGCCCGGCCGATCGCAGCATCGTCCCGGGACGATCCGACCAAAAGGATCGGCCTGGTCTCCATTCAGGGCTATTGCATGGACGATATTTTCTACAGTGCCGATCGGCCTGGCCGATGTCTCCAATCGGCCTGGACGATGCATGCAGAAAATCACCTGGAGCAAAACTGGGCAAAATCTGGAGCTGATTTCCACTGATCGTCCCAGGACGATCCCAGATCGTCCTGGACGATACTGGAGCAGATCTTGATATTACAATCTCCCCAACTCAGAAAAATGTCGTCCTCGACATTATCCAGTCCAAACTCAGTCAAAACAAGTACGGGTACGACCGTCTCATATCAGACTCCTTCTCCCAAGTTGCTTCCCGTGCAGTCCGGTGCTTCCACTGGACTTTAACCATCGGAATCTCTTTATTTCTTAACTTTCGGACGTCGTACGCCAAAATAAGCTCTGGCTCTTCCTTGTACGCCAGATTCTCCTGAATCTCCACCTCATCAGCTGACAACTTCTTCCCAGAGTCTGAAACCCACTTCCTCAGAGTGGATACGTGAAACACATTATGCACATCAGGCATAGATTCAGAAAGCAATAGGCGATAAGCAGATTTTCCAATTCTTTCCAAAATCTCAAATGGTCCATAGGTATGTTGGACCTTGAACTAAACTTGCTCACCCTTCCAAAGTCTGGAAGTAAAACGTCCATCTCGATCAGATACGATCACACGAGGCACACCGTGCAATCTGACTATTTCCTTCACATAAATCTGTGCCAAGCGATCAACTGAATCCGTCTGTCTGATCGGAAGAAAATGGGCTGACTTGGTCAATCGATCTACAACCACCCAAATGGCATCATGTCCTTGTCTAGATCGAGGAAAACCCATCGCAAAATCCATCGTTACCTCCTCCCATTTCCACTCAGGGATAGGCAACGACTGCAACAGTCCACCTGGTCGCTGATGCTCTGCCTTCACCAACTGACAGGCTTCGCATCTCGACACAAACTCTGCCACATCCTTCTTCATCCCAGGCCACCAAAACAAAAGTTTCATGTCAGCGTACATCTTACCACTGCCTGGATGTACAGTGTAGCCAGAATGATGAGATTCGTACAGAATCTCCTGCCTCAAGTCTCCAAACACAGGTACCCACAACCTGTTCTTACAGAAAATAACACCAGAATCAGAAATTCGAAGTTCAGGAGTCTTACCAGATCCAATCTGAGCTATCAACTTCGAATAGTCAGAATCTGACTTCTGGGCTTCTTGAATCCGTGCTTCCAAAGAAGACTGAATACTCATCTGAGCCAACTCCAAATCACTGGAGGAAACCACCTCCAACTGCAATCTCTCCAAATCACGAATCAGAAAGTCATCACAGGTAAGCTGAATACCTGAGAATCCAGAAGACTTCCTGCTCAGAGCGTCCGCTACCACATTCGCCTTCCCAGGCTGATACTGAATAGTCAAATCGTAGTCCTTGATCAACTCGAGTCGAGAAGGTGGCTCAGGTTCAGATCCTTCTGAGTAAAAATATACTTCAGGCTCTTATGATCAGTAAAGATCTCACATCTGACGCCATACAGGTAATGACGCCAAATCTTCAAAGCAAAAAACAACTGCAGCTAACTCCCGAACCACAGGGATCTCAGAAACAGAACCAACCTCCAGGTTCAGATCCCGCACCGAAGCCAAAAATACCGGACATCCTTTCTTCCACATCCTGCTCACCTCCAACACAGAAACCAGACTGGAGAGAACACCTCGTAATCCCTGAAATACAACTCTCTCTCCAGCCATAAGCAAACTCACTTGCTTCTTCAGACAGTCTATCTGGGCCTCATACTGACTCAGCCAATCCATGCCCAGAATCACATCATACGAAGAAATCGGCAATCGAATCAAACTCGATTTCCACTTCTTGCCAGAAATCTCGATTTCACACAAACAAAACTGTCGAGCAATCAAAGGATTCCCAGCCGGTAAAATCACAGACAAAGAAACCGGTAAAACCATCGAATCCAAATGTAAAATCTCAAAACAATGCTCGGACAGAAAAGAATGATTCGCTCCAGAATCAAACAAAACACGACAGGGCTGATCAGAAATGTAAACCGTACCTGTCACAACATCCGGAGCATCACGAGCCTCCTGCTGACTCAGACTGTAAACTCGTGGCTGAACTGGAACAGGAGCTGAAGCAACAGAACTACTCTGCTCCCTCTGAATCGTAGGTGGTCTCCGTGGTGCAGAACTAGAACCACCACCTCTACCAGCAAATCCCTCAGGGCGTGGAGGAACAGTCCTCGGTCTTCCTGCTGCTGAACCAACAGGTCTGACAAAGCCCTCAGATCGCTGCTCATATCCCATCTGTGGACATTCTGCAATCCTATGTCCCGGCTGACCACATCTGAAACAAAGACCAGCTATCCTGTAGCACTGGCCATGGTGTCGCCGTCCACAACTCTGGCACACAGGTGCCGTACTGACAGATCCAGAACTAGTCGTACTGGTAGCAGTACCAGACGATCCTCCGCTCTTCCTGGAATCTCCAGATCCAGATCCAGGAACAAATCTCCTCTTCCCAGAGGAACCACTGCCAGATGTCTCTCCTCCAAACCTCTTCCTACTCGCAGTCCACCGCTGCTGAGTAGCCGTCATATCATTCTCAATCAGACGAGCTCGCTCCACAAGCTCAGAGAAATCAGTAATCCGGAACGGTATCAGAGGCTGCCTCAAAGTGTCTCGTAAGCCTCTCAGAAATCTGTAGCACCTCTCAGCAGACGTGCTAACCAGCTGCGGAGCGTACCTGGCTAATGCAGTAAACTCAGCCTCGTACTGCATCACCGTCTTGCTCCCCTGAACAAGTCTCAGAAAACTCTCCTGCATCTGCTGTCGTGCAGAAGGGGGAACAAACCAATCTCTGAATACCTCAGTGAACTCTTCCCAAGTAATCAAAGAGTTCAATCTGCCCTGAAATCTGGCTGCTTGCTGGCCATCCCACCAGTGCTCAGCCTCTCCGTCCAACAGAAAAACAGCTAACGGAACTTTCCTGTCTGCAGGACACTGCATCCCGTCAAAAGTCTTCTCCAATCTCCTCAGCCACTCCTCGGCTGCTCTGGGCTTAACAGCGCCCTCAAACCTCGGAGGCTTCAACCTCAAAAATAACTGCAGGTGTCGATCAATGTCCTCAGATCTAACAGTCGAAGCTCTGCTCTGAGTCTCGCTCATCATCTGAGCAACAAGTGAAGCAAACTGTGAAAGCGTATCAGCACCGACCACTGGGGCTGTACTCCCCACTGGTGCTGCCTGATCGTCACTCTGACCGTCTGTCATGTCTGGGTCTGGCTGATCCATACAGAAAAATCCAGAAAATCCGGAAAACTATCACAAAACAACACAAAATAACACAATAAAAAGCCAAACGACCCAAAACTACCTCCCAGACAGACTCACTGATCACTTCCTAAAGCTCTGTTTTACAATCCAACCTGTTTCCAAAACCAATGCTCTGATACCACAAAAAGCTTGTCACGACCCGACCCGAGACGAGACGGATCCCGCCCGCGCCGGATCGCGACGGAGAATAGCTAACCAGGATCTGGCTTTGGATTAGGTTACTGAACTGATCTTCCAAATTCTTAACTCAACAGAAGCACACAGAACAACAGAGCTACTAAAAACATCAAATGCAGCGGAACAAAACATCTATCTTAATTCATTTCCTCAGAATAATCATCTACAGAACAGTACATGGCTTTCAACAGAAAGAAAGACAGAACAGGAAAGCCATGACTGTACAAAAATCAAAAGTACAAAAGTACCTAATCTGATCAGACTCTGAAACCTAGTCCTGAACTTCCTTGCCCTTCCCAGAACCTGAAAACCACCAGAAAGCAAGGATGAGCTCAACAGCTCAGCAAAGCAACAAACCTCCAATCAAAACTCTCAGAATCCAAAACCAAACTCATCAGACAGAAATCCGATCAGAAATCGGAACAGAATCAGACAAATATCCAAATCGAAACTTATCAGAACAAAACAGAACAAATCAGAACAGATACGGACAGATATCACATCAGAATCAGAATCGTACAGAAATCAGAAATTCAGATCATATCAGAACAGAACAGAATCGGAACGGATATCAAATCAGACAGAAACAGAACAGATACGGAACTCAGATTTCAGATATTTAATTAATAGCTAAATGTGCCCCCGGCACCAGAAATTCTCTGAGTAATTAATAGCTAAGTGTGCCCCCGGCACCAGAATAATAGCTGAGTAATTAATAGCTAAGTGTGCTCACGGCACCAGAAATTCTCTGAGTAATTAATAGCTAAATGTGCTCACGGCACCAGAAATTCTCTGAGTAATTAATAGCTAAGTGTGCCCCCGGCACCAGAATAATAGCTGAGTAATTAATAGCTAAGTGTGCTCACGGCACCAGAAATTCTCTGAGTAATTAATAGCTAAATGTGCCCCCGGCACCAGAATAATAGCTGAGTAATTAATAGCTAAGTGTGCCCCCGGCACCAGAACAAATGTGCTTATAGCACCAGAACAGATCAGATGTGCTTCCAGCACCAGAATATATAAATAGTGCTTATAGCACCTAAACAGATTTTTTCCTCGGATCCGGAACAGAACAAATATCAGATTTCAGATTGAGCTCATTTCAGATTTCCCTGACACTTACTGAATCTCATAGGATCCAGGCCCCTTATAACTCCCTTTTTATAGCTTATACACATAGCATTTCAATTCAGAAGAAATCCGGACAATTCAGAAATTACACAAAAATCGGGCAGCACAACGACAGTATACGGAATTTACACAAAAATTCCTGCAAAGAAAATTTACCGAATTCGCACAGAATACAGATATCAACATTTCAGAACCTTTATTCTACTGCACAGATAAATTCCAATTTCACAGAAAAATCCGGTCGACTAAAAACACAGTCGAATCAAAAATACCCGGACGAAAATCTTCAGAAAATAACCAAAATGTGCACACTCGGCACGTCAACAATATACAGAAAGTTACGCGGTAAAAACTGAGCCAATCAACAGATACGGACAAAAATCATTAACGAAAACGAAATCCGGACAGAATATACCGCCAAACACGACGGAACTGAAAATTGAGAAAGGCGGAATGTGCCTTACCTCGAGCACAGCAATTTCCTCAACAGTCACTTCGATCGAAAACGGCTCCGCGTCGTCCGAAAATCCACTTTTGCACAAAAGTCCACGACTTTCTCTCTCCTCGGCTGATATTTTCGTTTTTAATGATTTTCTCTCTCCTCAAAATGACTTGAAATCAGCTTTATAATACACAGATCGGCCCGGCCGATCGCAGCATCGTCCCGGGACGATCCGACCAAAAGGATCGGCCTGGTCTCCATTCAGGGCTATTGCATGGACGATATTTTCTACAGTGCCGATCGGCCTGGCCGATGTCTCCAATCGGCCTGGACGATGCATGCAGAAAATCACCTGGAGCAAAACTGGGCAAAATCTGGAGCTGATTTCCACTGATCGTCCCAGGACGATCCCAGATCGTCCTGGACGATACTGGAGCAGATCTTGATATTACACCTTACCCCCACCCATATTATTACCCATATCCGGTGCAACCAGAACATAGTGGACCATCTAGATCAGTAGAGGTTGGTGATGGGGATCATGCAGCTGCAACATATAAGCATCAATATAATGAGCCTGAGGGCGATACGTAAGTTCAGTTTATGTTGTTATGTTTTTTGTATTTTGATATATTATATGTTATTGACAAAAAATTAACTTACAGTTTTAATCCTTCAAGGCCACCTACTCACAAGATTCGAGATACCATAAGGAACAAATATGATGCTCCTTAATTATCATGGAAGAAGATCCTAAAGAAAATTAGGAATATATGATTTAGAGATTTTCATGTATACTTATTTGGTATGAAAATATTTGATTAATTTATATTAATATTTTTTGTTACGCCTATATTTTTTTACAGAAAAAAGTTAGGTGGTTCCCTGAGCATAACAAGAGGATCATAATAAATTTTGAGAGGAGAGGATCGACCTATCTTAAGGACATGTTTACGGACATTAAAAAATCCGGGCAGTGTTCAATATGGATTAAAGAGGGCGTATGGGCAGATCTAAGTAGTGCTTGGGCGAGCCCTGAGTTCACAAAAATAAGGGAGCAGAATAAGCATAACCGAGCATATGATTGTGAGGGTTTAGGAAGCTCTTTTCATACTCGTGAATCTGTTCCTCATACGGAATATAGACGATAACCGGTAAAAGCTTTAAATTAGTTTAATAAATATATTTATATTATTATAAATATATCTTCTATTTTTAGAGAGAGTTTCTTGGCTGGGAGCCAACACCGTTGGAATTGCATACGAGAACTAACTAACATCAAGCTGACCATTAGTGGGTTGATGAAATAGCTAAAAAAGCTCATATAAGTATAATTTTTTGGAGTTTATGAATAGAAATTTATTATAATAAAACTCATTCTAATATCAATATATTTTATGGATTTATTCTCATGAGATGATTTTGTATGAGCTTGGGAAAGTAAACGTCTATTGATAAGGGATCATCTTCAGGATCGACCCAGATTTTTGAGTATCATACATGGTCAGATGTTGTTGGAGGAAGACAGAGGGGGAGGGTATTTGGCTTGGATACGCAAGACTATGCTTATGAGGTAGTTCATCCACCTAAGTATTTTATGATCCTAGTGGAGCTGAAGAAAGTGTAAGCCAGAGATTTGCAGTGCTGACGAGAGAAATAAAAGAGATGAGATAGGTTCAAAATGAGATGCAGGCAGAGCTGCGATCCTATAGAGATGAAAATCAAAAGAAGAAACAGAAAGAGTAAGAGCAGCCACATATATCACCAAACAATGAGGATACGAAGGAGGATTAGTACTTTTTTTTATTTGATGAACTTATTGTAAACTTATTTGATTTGATGAACTTATGTGTAAACTTATGATATGAATTTATTTGGTTTGACTTATTATTTGGTTATGAACTTATTATTAGTTGATTTATTTTAATGAATATATTTATGTTACTGTGATTAATTGTAGTGGCGTGTTGCCCATATTTATAAAAGTTGTTGTATTTTCTGTGCAATTTTAGAGTTTAGGATGAAAATCAATAAAATAGAGGGATGACTGTCATTTTTTTTTTTCAAATGCTGCAGGTTTCCGGCTGCCAACAGGCGGTTTGACCGCCAGAAACTTCGATATCGGACGGCTAACCATAGCAATTGGAAGTCTACTAAAATCACCAATAAATACTGGCGGTTTGCCAAAGGTGTCCGGAGGTACGCTGACGAGACGCCGACAGTCCACCGCCGGCAATTCCTTAGGATATGACCGCCGGTAAATTGCCAGTAAATCACCAGCAATTTACAGACGGTCTATGTTGTTAGAACGACGATAACCACACCGGCGATTGAACATCCGATATGCTGCCGGTAAAAAAATAGGTGGTAATCGACGCTCGGACTGCCGGAAACTAACTGGCGGTATGAACCGTCAGAAAAATGCCGGTGAAAAAAATCATCGGAAAAATACTGCCGAAAAAGGTTTCCTACGTGGTTTTTACCGGCGTCTTTAAAACCGTCAAAAAGTCACCAGTTTTTTACAAAACCGCTGGAAATCTAATGCTAACAGCTGGAGCAAACCGCCGGTAATTAGTGATTTTCCTGTAGTGTCCTGAACCCTAACCCGACCCATTTCTCAAATGATTTGACCCAAACTTGAAATTTTTGAGTCGGGTTCAGTTCGGGTTTGCTAGTTGTGTCAAATATTGACACCCCTATAGCTCTGTGAAGGTGGATGGGATATATCATGTGACACTATCTAGTGCTAAATGTGTGGATTGTTGATCTAGTCACCAAGGAGTGGAGAAAGGGTAGGCTGATGTCAACCTCACGTTCTTTCTTTGCTTGCACAGTGTTTGGCGGGAGGGTTTCCATCACCGGAAGGCATGATGAGATGAAGAACACACTGGATACGATGGAGATTTACTATATAGAGGCAGATGAGTAAGAGGCGATGTCGAATGAGATAGATGAGAGTCAGGGAGTACATGGTAATTGAGGGCAGATTCTGGGAGATAAGTGGATACAAAACGCAAACCCAAGGGCAGTTTACAGATTAAACTGAGTGGTATGATCTGGACAAGGGGATTTTGCTGACTAAGGAAGGGGTGTGCTCGAAAGAATAGGGTTTGACAACTTGCTTCATCGGATCAAGCGACAGGTTGTGGTGTGGGGCAACGATAAGAGCAAGGGAATATAAGGGAGTGGATGGAACGAGGTTGCTCAAGAAGTAGAGGCGATGAAGGGGATTTCATGCTTGGCAATGATGGGAAGTGGCAAGGTTTTCAAGATATATAGTGCCAGAGACGACGGAGGTGCCACCGGTGGCAGCGAGGGTTGTGGAGGTTGGATTTTGGACATTGTAGCATGAAAGTGGATAAGGATTGACACGCTAGCGAAGGTTTCAGGGTTCACGTACTGCGTTGTCTTTTCTATTTAGAAACAGATAAATTATTTTTTTTGTCGCTGTTTGTATGCGACACTTTTACAGAAATGCTTTTTAGGGAACTTCATCATTATAAAATTTAGTTCTCTTAAACAATGTTTCTAAAACTACATTTACAAAAGGTACCTCATAATACAAAGCCTAAGTGTATTTTTTAATGGTTCATCCATCAAAGCATCGATTTATTGAATTGCATCAGCAGTGCTTTAAAAACCGGACCGGACCGGCCGGTTCGACCGGTTCAACCGTGAACACACAAGGCCGGTCCGGTTCAGCCCTAAAACCGCTTCTGCAAAGAACCGGACTGAACCGGTCAGAACCGGCCGGTTCAACCGCGAACCGGTGAACTGGTCCGATTATTTTTGAACCGGCCGGTTCAAATCTCACAAATTTTAAGTAATTTTTTAAATAAATAAATTAATATATATTAAAAACATTTAATTAAAGTTAAATACAATTTATATAATAAACACTTTTGTACTCAAAGCATCATGACACATTTTCACATAGCCTCCCCATGTGCTCCCTTGGTGCAAGGAATCTAAATATGTTATATAAACAATAGCAAGAAAGTGTTTCTAAGGGATGTGGGACTAAAGAAAAGAGATGAGGAGTGTATGAGTTCATAGCATATATAATGGATATAAAACCTATTTTTAAACAGATTTTTTAATTAATTATTTTTTATGTGAGTGATAATTATTTATTAGTTAATAATAAAAATTTATTTATTTATACATAATAAAAAAATAATTTATCATTAATAATTTTATTTATTTATTAATGATTTTAGATATAAATTTATAAAATAACTTTTGTATACAATATATCATAAACATGTAAAATATATTTAATCATATAATATAAAATAAGAATAGTTTACATTAAATTTATAAACTTATGTTAGAATTAAATTTATATTAAATATGTGACATAAATTAATAATAATATATATTAAATTATATGGTTATATATAAATTAAATTTAAAATTTGAAAAATATTCAAATTTAAAATTATCATATTTTTATGAGTGTAAATTCTTATAATTATGAGATTTAATTTTCTTTTTGCTTTTATTTAAGATTTTAAAATAATTATTTTACTTAATTATATCAGTTTTTATGTTTCATAGTTTTTTTTTAATTTAATTCTTTATCTCATACTTTGAATGATAACATTATTTTTATGTTAATTGTATTAAATTTAAATAATACTTATTATTTATTACATCATCCGGTTCGACCCCGGTTAGACCGGTTGAACCGGTCGAACCGTGAACCTCTCCTTGTTCCGGTTCGTTGTCCGGTCCTGTTTTCAAAACCTTGTGCATCAGTATAGTCTTTCATTTCCGTGAAAGAACATTTAAAATAAAGGTTCATACACAGCTCATCTTAGCCTATTGGTTGATAGCTTATGCTTCCAACTAAGAGGTCTTGAGTTCGAGTCTTTGTTTATGTGTTCATTGTGTTGTGTGTGTGAGTTTGCCTTAAATTATCTAAATGTCCCAAAAAAAATAAAGGTTCACCTAAACTCTTTTTAAATCAATACAAAATTAATCATAAAAAATACTAACCTAGGATTAATCCAATAAATATTTTATATATTTTTTACATCAAATATTATTTAATTACTTTTTTAAAAAATCATGCAAAAAAATTAAATATAACAGTTAAAATAAATTTATAATATAGCCATAGCATCTTAGATTTAATGCAGTTGTGTTTATCTTTTTTAATTATTTATATATTTATAAAATTATTGTAGTTTTATTAAATCCATTTTAATTCATTTTAATTAACTCCTCTGCACTTTACATATCACAGTTTCTTTTAATTTTTAGCTGTGGCCACCCCAAATTTACCCATAAACTAAAATTATTGGTATAAAATGGCAGCCAATTTTTTTATTCCATGTATTAGACCCTAAATATGTTTATTAATTTGGAAGCATATACGAGTTGACAACTTCCTAAATTAAATTCGAGACTCTCCAAACTCCAGTTTCAATCAGCTTTATTATTTTTGAACCTATCAAGATGGCTTTCAAATTTTGAAAATCTCAACTTTTCAAATTTGGCCACTCTATCAAGCAGCTCGTAGGGGCTATAGTAATGACTATGCATAAGACCACAAGGGTGAAAAGACACGATGTATTCAGACAAAATGCATGGATTCTAATAAGATTCATATACCTCGATTCAAGAAGCAAAATTCTCAGTCATCTGATGGTGTATATTCCAATTATGCTTAGCCAACCAACCAGAAAAACCAAGAACTTTAAGTTTATTTTATTTGAATTAATTAAATTAAGTCTTAATTTTAAACTATGTTTAAATTAATTAAATTTAAATTAATAGAAGATCATAATCTACCAAATTTTAAATTAATTCTTTATTAATTTTAAATTATTTTTTATTAGATTAATTATCACAATTAGTAAATAAAATTATAAATAATACAAAATTATAAAATTAATGTAATTAAACAAATTAATCTATTTAGATTTATTAATTTTTTTTTATAATGATTCTAGTTGAATCAAGCGGCTCGATGAGACAAATCAAACAAGCCCAATATCAAGAAATTCCGACATCAATAAGACCTTTAAATGTCTAGTGAATGGTCCACGATCAAAAGATTCAACATCAGCCATCCATCCAAATCACTCCCCATTTACCCTTGATCTTCCTCCTATTTATGAGCCATGCCACTCCATAAAATTTATAAATAGAGCATCCCTTCCTTTTGAAAAGGGACTCCAAAGCCAAAGGACTCAAGAGAGAGTTCAGAGATTGCTCTTGTCTCCTTGTCTCCTCGACCACTGCCCGGAGTTCCGCCGAACGACCGATTGAGTCCTTGAGTTCCACAGGACCACTGCTAGATGACCTGGGTTCCTCCGGACCACTGCCTGAGGCCCTGTGTTTTGCCAGAATACTACTTGACTCCCTGGGTTCCACCAGACCACCACATGAGGCCCTAAGTTCTGTCGGACCACCATTTGATGCATGGAGTTCTATCGAAACACCACTTAATGCCCGGAGTTCTACCGAACCACCAATTGAGGCCCTGAGTTCTGTAAGACCACCACTTGAGGCCCTGAGTTTCACTGGACCACCACCTGAGACCCTGCCAATCAACTGTGGTCCCACCGACCATCGTTGCCCACCGACTACGATCCCACCAACCATGGTCTCCCACTGATTATGGTCCATCTAAGCCTCATTATCTGCTAACTATAGTTCCACCGACCACCGTTGCCTATTAACTCTGGTTCCTCCGACCACTGTTGCCAGCCAACTAAGATTTTACTAACTATCTTCGCCCGCCAACAACTATTCCTTCTTCCACTGTCACCCGCTTTAGTCAAATTGAATGTCATAATGAGACAAATCCAATGAGCCTAAGATCATTAATGCACTTAAATGTTGAATAAATGATATATGATTATACAATTCTATGCCTATCATAATCAATTCATCTTTATCCGACTGCCATTGTCTAGCAATCTAATCACCATCGCTCCATCATTGTTGTCTGACCACCATTGACTAACTGTTATCGTTCGACTGTTGTTTCCCAACTAATTTTTTTCAATTGCTGCCTCATTCCTCTACTACTTCTCGAGTAAGCTCTATCTTTGTTATTATATCTTCTCCAATTGAGGGGAAGAGCAAATCTTTATAATTTTACTTATATTGTGAATCATTTCATTTGAATCAGATCGCCTGTTTTCTCTGGTAAGATTTATCACATAAAAATCAGTGTAGTTAATTTATGTAGTTAATTTTGGATTATTTTGATATATGTACAAACAAATATCACATTTGATTGATCGAACCTCTCTAATCCCTAACCAAGCATTTTTGGAGGCAATTTAATAGGGAAAAAAGTTTAGGAGGTCTTAAATTCATTGGATTTGCTTTTAAATGAGTGAAGTATAAATTTCAATTGATTATTAAGTATTAAATTTATTTCAAAGCCAATTCAATCAATTTTAATCTCATTTTAACTAACAGTTGATCAGTATGAATCTAACTAGAGATTGCCATGAAATTATAATAGACTTCCATGAGCTCATCAATAGTAGGCTATGAGATAAGACATCTTAAAAGAGACAACAACAACATCAAGCCTTTATCCCACTATATGGGGTCGGCTACATGAATCCTTTTTCTCCATTGTGTCCTATTAAAAATCAAATTCTCGTTTAAATCTAATAAAGAAAGGTCATTCCTAATATTTTCTAACCAAGTCTTTTTAGGTCTACCCCTACCTTTCTTAACATAAGTCAAATCTAATACCTCTACTCTCCTAACCGGGTCATCGGAAGGCCGCCGTTTTATGTGACCAAACCATCTAAGGCGACTCTCTCTAATCTTATCTTCTACTGGAGCTACTCCAACCTTTTCACGTATTTGCTCATTTCGTATCCTATCTCTAAGGGTAAAGCCACTCATCCACCTGAGCATCCTCATCTCTGCCACACTTAACTTAGTATTATGCTTCTCTTTTAATGGCCAACATTCGGCACCATAAAGCATTGCAGGCCTCACTACCATTGTATAGAATTTTCCCTTAAGTTTGAGGGGTACATTTCTATCACATAACAAGCCTGATGCATTCCTCCACTTCAACCATCCAACTTGAATTCTGCTGATAATATCCCCATCTATTTCACCATCACTCTGAACAATAGATCCAAGATATCTAAAACGTGTACTCTTATTAAAGACTTGATCGCCCAAAGTCACAATCCCCTCACTAGGTCTATTAATACTAAAATTACACTCCATATATTCCATTTTAGATATACTCAAGCGAAAACCTTCAGACTCTAAGGTTGACCTCCATAATTCAAGTTTACCTTCAACATCTTAAAAGAAAGATAATACAATTTATATCTTAATAAGAAGTGAGATTTCAAATTCACTTATAAATACAAATTGCATCAAGCAGGAGAAATAATGTCCCATCAGAAAGTGTATAATTGTATATAAATGCAAGGCTATTATCCCAGGCCAGTCATGACAACCTATTGGACACTTAAAAGGCCCATGGACTTAATCTTCTTATGACAGGGCCCAGAGAACTTTGGGATATGGGCCTTAAAGAGAATTAATTAATTGAAAAAAGCACTTAAAAAAAACCATGAAGGCTAACTAATTCTTAAGAGGCTTATTATGATTTGCTCGAGCTCATCATTGAGATGATGGGTTGCTTAAACTTAACTCATTGGTCTTCAAATTTGCTTTGACTCTACTCATTTATATAGTTTTGGTTTAGTTTTCAAATTAGGGAAATTGGCTTAAATGAAGATATTGGGGAAAGTAGGGTGCCACAAAAATAATGTTGCCCTCAAGAGAGAAAATGCATAACACAAATATTCACACACTATATATATATTTATAATTGCGGGCATGCAGTAGAGTGAAAGAGTTTTGCGTATTGGATTTTTCTGAAGATCCAACACAAACAAATCAATGAACAAGCTCGGATAACATCATGAATATTTACATGAAAATTTTGAAAAGGAAAATCACTATGAAGAGTATGTGTGTATTTACAAAGATTGACTTTTCTCTTAACTTGGAGATGAAAAAATTATAAGAGTTTGGAGAATATTCAGAAAGTACGGTAGAGTTTGTTTGGACATTTGAGGTTGAGTGACCATGGGTCAGATGGCAGTGGTGGGGTAGCGAGGTTCCAATGGTGGTGATTAGTTGGGTAGTCAAGGTATGAGGGTGGCAATTAGATGGCAAAAGTTCTGACAGAAGCGGTCGAACCACAAAAGGTTATATGACTGCAATTTAGGGGGGACGTTTGTTGATGAAAATTTTGATGGTTGTGGTCAGGCAATAAAGGCCTGATGGCAGCAATTAAAGCCTAACAATGACGATTGAGCAATAGATATTTGACGGTGGTAGTCCAGTGGTGGATGGTTTGACTGCGGTAGTCGAGTGATAATGGTCTGACAGCAAAGATTGGGCAGTGAAAGTCTGGCATCCGATGGCAAGGGTTTGCTTGCAAAAGGTCTAGCAGCGACAGTCTACTAGCAAGGGTTTACTTGCGATGGTGCTTGGTTGAAGCTCCAATATTCATAGAGCTTTAGAGTTCTCTCAAATCTCTCTCTATAGTTTTAATCTTATAGATAGTAGGGACTATTTATAGATTTTTTAGAGTGTCGTGCTTGTTAATATAGAGAAAATCCAAGGCACTCCATCAAATGACTTACATTAATTATTTCAATCTTAGATCATTTCTTTAGCATTTAAGTGTCCTAATAGTGTTAAAATTAAGCTATCTTGGGCTTTTTGGATTCTTCTCATTGGGTTGCTCGATTTGATTATAAACATATCAAATTTAGAGATTATTTGGTCATCAAATTAATATCATGAATTAATAATCTTTGCCACTAAATATTTATCTTTCCTAATATTTCTCCTTGAGCTGTGACTCGACTAAGATAAAATTTTATGTTCTTCATAGCAGCTTAAAACTTCTTCTTCCACTTATAATGGATAAGTGTTTGATGGCCAAATAGAAATAGAGTCATGATTACATAAAATGGTGTCATATAGAACTTTTTGGGATTTGCAAGCCTTAGCTAAAATTCATAAGGACAAATTTTATGCCAGTGTAAATCTTGTATTAACACATAATTTCACGTAATTTCCAAAGGAAATTTATCTTTGATTTGTCATATGGAATTGAAATGAGGAATCTTTATTGTCACGTCTAATTTAAAGAAAGCACTAATTCATAATGTGAATCAAAACGAAGATGATAGGCTCTCCATCCATGCTCATCCAATCCACAAGCATTTACAAGATCGACTATGCCTGTCATGCGTGGCTAAATCATAACCGTCCAAAGCAAAACCAATGGTAAGGATGCTCAATAAGCATCTTCGTAGTAAGTGGATAAAGAATTAATAGCAGGAGCCAAAAAAGGAAGTTTGAAGGGGAAATGCATTAATGGGATCGACATGTATTTCTAGGAAGCTTTTGAGGAAAAAGAATGCTACCTCTGTCTCTCTCATTAAGACTTCCAAACTATATTTGGGCCGTGGGCCTCCACGTTAATAATTACTTTCCTTGATGGGCTTGAGTCCATTTCATTGAATCTAATTTTGATGGGCTCTTCTTTTGACTCTGTATGAACACATTTAAGCCACATTGAACCTTTTAAAGTTTGTGATATCCACCACGGCATCAATATTTATAACAACCGACAAATATTACGTCCGAAGTAGATCAAATGAGGAGATCATATTCATAGCTATGAGGCCCCCTCCACTTCTATAAAACCACCCGGAGAAGAAGAAGAAGAAGAAAAAAAAATCTAATTTTTCGTCGACCATGGATTTCCAAACCAAAGTCATGGAATCCATCAAGAAATACTTGGGCATCGCCGCCACCGCCATGCTCGCCGGCACCATCATCAACGAATACCTCCCCAATGAACTTCGCTTCATCGTCCACTCCGCCTTCAACAAGCTCTTCGGCCGCCTCTCCACCAATCAAACCATCCTCATCCATAAAACCGAAGGCCTAACCTCAAACAAACTCTACGAAGCATCAAGCATTTACCTTTGCACCCGAATTTCCCCCAACATGCGCCGATTCAGAGTTAGTAAGAGTGACAACAATAACAACATAACTCTCTCGCTCGTCGACGGCGAAGAGCTCATTGACGCCTTCCAAGGGGTTAAGTACAAATGGAAGTTGATAAGCAAGCAGAAGAATCAAAGTGCGAATCGCGATGGGGATTTCAGTTTATCCAGTGAAGTCCGCTACGAGCTCACCTTCCATAAGAAATATAATTACGTTACGTTGGATTCATACCTTCCTCATATTCTGGAAAAGGCGAAGGAGATCAAATCAGCGGATAGAAGGTTGAAGCTTTACATGAATGAGCATGACGGCTGGAAGCAAATTGACCTGCAGCATCCAGCAACATTCGAGACGCTGGCAATGGAAGCAGACCTCAAGAAAACAATTCTTGAAGATTTAACGAGATTTGTTGAGAGGAAAGAGTATTATAAAAAGATCGGAAAGGCGTGGAAACGTGGGTACCTACTTTTCGGCCCTCCTGGAACAGGCAAATCGACCTTTATTTCCGCCATGGCGAATTACCTCAGATATGATATCTATGATCTGAACCTTATGGAGGTTCGAAAGAACTCTGGGCTTAAGAGGCTGCTTGTTGGAATGAAGAATAAATCAATGCTTGTTATAGAAGATATTGACTGTGCCATTGATTTTAAGAACAGGGATAATGATAAAAAGAATCAAAGCAACCAGTCTCATAATGATGAGATAAGCCTTTCTGGATTGCTGAACTTCATTGATGGGCTTTGGTCGACAAGCGGCGAGGAGAGGATCGTCGTGTTTACAACTAATTATAAGGAAAAGCTTGATCCTGCATTGCTGAGACCAGGAAGGATGGATATGCATATACATATGGGTTTCTGTGGGCCAAATAGTTTCAAGGTTTTGGTATCCAACTATCATGCCATTGACGAGCATCCCATGTTCAAGGAGATTGAAGGGTTGTTGAAAGAGGTGGAGGCCACGCCGGCTGAAGTTGCAGAGCAGTTGCTGAGAAGTGATAATGTGGATGTTGCTTTGAAGGGTCTGATACAGCTGCTGCAGGAAAAGAAGAATGACAGTCAGGAAAATAAAGAAAATGGAAAAGATGATAAAGATGAAAAATTGATAGTTGTGGAGAAGAAGGAAGAAGAAGGATTAATGGCGAGCAGTGCAGAGGATCTTGAAACTGAAGTAGTTATTGGAGGTGTAAATTGCTGAGAGGATGACTAAATCTCTCTATTGTATCTTTTCCTTGCATTGATTTTCTGCTAAATCTATTGTCATATTATACTTTGATGCTAATGAAATGGTTATCATTTTCAGCTTAAAATAATTTAAAATTTAGATTTTGAATTCTTTCATTGGAAATTTTGTAGTGTTGATACTGTAAAGCCATTTGAAATAGTTGAATAAAATGTACAAAATATAAATGTACAGGAGTCCTAAATTATCACTGTGTGTTTTGATGTCCTCAGCATGTAATGTCATAATTAAGTAGTTGATAAAGTTCTGACGTCCTTAGATGAGTGTAGCAATGAAATGCGTCGTTCAAACTCAAGAATTTCTAGCTTAGAAGAACCTGCATTGACTTTCTTAAAAATGTCTCATATTCATTGTTGGAACTTAGGATATGACTGAATAAAAGTTGATACATCATCACAAATTATCTTGGTCGGGCATGAATCTCGAGGCAAAATCAAGTTGGAAATTTTTGAAATTAAATCCGGAATCATATGAACTCCGATCTCCGTAAACTTATAGTCGAACTGAACGTCTCGAAAGACAAACCCAACGAATCAAATTCAACTCAATCCGAGCTCAAATAAGTTCAAATTGAAGACTTGAAGCACTTGTGAAAGTTTGAACTATAAATTTGATGATCAAAATGATTTCCAAACGTGACATGCTTTTAATTGAATTGAGCGGCTCGACGAGACGAATCCAATGGGCCAAGATCGTCAAATTCTGATATAATTAAGACATTCAAATATCTAGTAAACAGTCCACAATCAAGGGGATCAATATTAGCCGTCCATTCAAACCACTCCGAACATACCCTTGATTTCCCTTCTATTTACTGGCTATGCCACTCCTAAAAAACTAGAAATAGGTCATTCATTCTTCATTGTGGGGGACTCAAGAAAGGAAGAGAATGACGAACTCTCTTGCCACCAGAATCCTCCTCGACCACCGCCCGACCACCGATCGTCACCGCTGAACCTCCGCCGACTATTGCGGACCACTAACTAACCGTTGATAGTTGTCGGAATTCCACCTAATCGTTGACTGCCGCTGTACTTCAACTTGGCTGCCAACCGACGTTCGATTTACATCCGACCACAGACCATCGTAGGATTTTCATCCGATTCCTATTCGTCATTATATTTCATCCCGTTGGTTGACTATTGTAATCTGATTGCCCTCAAGTTCAAGGAAAAATCACACATTTGTAATTTATTCAAATACTAGTGGATCAATTTCGACCGAGCTTGGCCCCGTGGTTTTTTCCTTAAGGGTTTCCAGGTAAAAAATTCTGGTGTTTCTACTTTTTTTTGTGTGAGCTAGATACTTATGCAACGCTAAACGGCATACTTTTTCCTACTTTACCGTCCCGAATATTCTAATCTATAACAAAAGTAAAGTTAGATTTCAGGAAAAATATAACAAGTTGAGCAGGAGCAAACTGTGGTGCCTCCAAACTTGTTAACCATTGTACTTAATTAAATAGGTCTTATATCAGAATAAATATATGCCCAACAATGAAATACTATTTCATCAAACTCTGATACCAAAATCATAGCTGATATGTCCTCGAAAAATTATCTTGATCGAGCACGAATCTCGAGGCAAAAATCAAGTTGGAAACTTCAAAAATTAATTATGGGATCATCTGAACTCCAATTTCAGCAAACTTACTATTGAACTGATCGTCTCGGAAATACAAATCCAACGATACCAACTTCGACTCAATCCGAGCCCAAATGGGTCCAAATCAAGGACCCAAAGCGCTATTAGAAGGTTCGAACCACAATTTGAGTTACCAAACTATTTCCAAACATAACGTGCTTATAGTCAAATCGAACTGCTCGACGAGAAGAATCTAACGAGCCCAAGATCGCCAAATTCCGACATCACTAAGGCCTTCAAATATCTGATGAACGGTCTATGATCAAGGGATTCAATATCGGCCGTCCATTCGAACCACTCTCGATTCGCCCATGATTTCTCACCTATTTACGGGCCATGCCACTCCAGAAATATATAAATAGGCCCTTCATTTCTCATGAGGGGGGCCCGGAAGCCAAGGCCGGAGCAAGGAGAAGAGAAGAAGAAGAGAATGATAGGAGGGAAGAAACTCCTCCTCGACCCCCACCGCTAGTATTCTGCCCGCAGCCAGATTTCTACCTGGCGCCAGAATTCTGCACGACACCAGAGTTCTTCCCGACGTTCAAGCAATGCCAGAGATCTGCCCGACATTCAAGCAAATGCCAGAATTTAGCCCGACATTCAAGTGACATTAGAGTTTCACCCAAACTCCAAGTGACGCCGGAATTATGTCTGACTTCCACGGGACGTCAGAATTCCGCCTTACCTCCAAGTGATGCAGGAGTTTTGTCCGATTTCCAAGTGACTCTAGAGTTTTTCCCAAGTACTATATAATGCTGGAGTTCTCCCCGGTCACCGACTAACATCAAACTTCTACCAAATGACGGACCTCCGCTCGTCGCCAAATTTCTACCCGACACTGGACTTCGACCTATTGCCGGACTTTCACCAGACATCTACCTGATGCTAAATTTCAGTCCATTGATGGACTTCTACCAGATACAGTCCTCCCGACCTCAGTCGCCAGTCGACTACAAACCTTTCGACCACCATCGCCAGCCGACTACGGTCCTCCTGACTTACGTCGCCCACCGACTATAGTCCTTCTGACCTCCGTCGCCAGCCGACTACGGTCCTTTTGACATTTGTCGCCCGCCGACTACAGTCCTTCCGACCTTCGTCGTCAGCCGATTACGGTCCTTCTGACTTACGTCGTCCGTTGACTACAATTCTTCCGACCTTTGTCACCCGCCGACTACGGTCCTTCCGACTTACGTCGCACACCGACTACAGTCATTCAGATCAAACGAATACGTCAATAGTGACTATTTGTATTTACATCATGTAATTTACTCTATCAAATGTACATCAAGCTAAGATCTTCCCCCAAGGAAGGGCCTCATTTGTAATCAACTGTTATACTAGTGGATTCATTTGAACTGGCTAGGCCCCGTGGCTTTTCTCCCTTTTTAAGGGTTTTTCACGTAAAAATATTGGTGTCTCCTATGAATGCTACACATGCACTCTCTTATCTGATTGCGTGCTGGATTTTCATACAACGCTAAGACGTTAAACTTTATATTTATCTACCGCCGCAAAGACTCTCGGATGCAACAATAGCCAAAGCCCAATGTGGTGACAATTAAATCATCTCTTATCAATGCCAAAGCTCAAGGTCCTCCAAATAAATGCTAAATAATTGAATAAAAGGGTGAGAATCTTTTAAATAAATAGTCTTTAACATTAACTAAAGTTAATTATATAAGAAACATCCATAATAAAATAATTTTTAAATAATGTATAATTTCGATTTTCACGCTATAAGTTATCTGCTATTTATTTAAGTTGTACTATTTGATATTTTGTATATATATTTATGTGCATTTGCAATGAGTAATAAAAAAATAATAAGCACTAGTATAATTCTATGAATTTATTCAATTTATTTCTTTTAATTTACATTATTATTTTTTATTCTAAAAATATTAAAATTTATAATGCCTGTTCAAGGCATATAAATTTATATGTTCATACGGCATTTGTTTTTTTTTTTTAATTCGAAACTTAATTATTAATTTTCAAGATTCAAGTTTAGAATTTTTTTATTATTAATTAAAATAATAAATTAGAAATAAATATCTTATTTTTTTAGAAATCAAAATTTTTTTACATAATTAATTAATTTAAGTTAACATTAAGATAAAAATTAAGATAAAATTCTCATACATAAAAGATGTTTAGTTGCCTTGTATTTTTCTCGTTCTTATTTATGTGTTCTAATGTAATTTTCAATTTATCAACTAAATATTTATTTATTTATGACATATTTATATTCCAAATTATTTTATAGAGCAAAATATATATATTTTTAATTATAATAGATTTAATTCAAAAATTCGATAAATAATATTAATGATTAAAAATATATAAAATGAAATATGGGAAATAATATACTAGGAATATTCTTTTTTTTATGTTAGAAAATGGAGTTCGGTTGGAGACAAGTTACTGCATTTTGGTGTATTACTGTATTTTGGAGTGAAAAATGAGTTTTTCGGTTGGAGATGCCCTAATAGCTGGTATAATAAAGGAGCTCTTAAATAAAGAAGTGCATTATCTGTAACACTACTAGCTATAAAATCACTTATTAGCGGAGGATTTGAAATTTTGTAGCAAATTTTCGGAGGAAATTTTTTTTGACGGTAAAACGTGTCAGAGTTATGTAAAAATTTTCTAACGAAGAAAATCTGCTGCAAAAATTGTTTACTGGAATAATTAAAAAATTAAAAAAATCCAATAGCAACTACCGCCCGAGCTACCCGCTTGCCCCACCGGCTCCCGCGCTGCTCAGCATATTCGCCCGCATTGCCCAACCACCTATGCACTTGACCCTAGAGACGAACACAGGTCTCCCCGCTCCACCCGCACATGCACACCACTATGTTGCAATGCAAAATGTGTTTAGTTTTTTAATGTATTAGTCTTAAACTATAATAATACGGAAATATAAAATTCAAAATAAATTATAATAAATTATAAGTTTTAAAATGAATTATAATAAAATATAAAATTCCAAATAAATTATTATAAAATATAATATTTTAAATAAAATAAAATTTAAAATTTAATAATTAATTAAGATAAGTTATTAAATTAATAATTAATTAAAAATTAGTTATTTAATGATGAATTAATTAAAATGAATTATAAAATTTGAAAATTAATTAAAATAAAATATTAAGATAAATTACAAAAAATCCGCTGGAAACATTGGAAATCCATCAGAAACTCTGCCGGAAAAGCTGTCGAAAAAATCTGTTGGAAATATTTCATTTAATTCGTAGGAAATTCGCCGAAAATTCTAATGCAAAATATTCCGCCGGAAAAATCCATCGATGATGAGCTATTTTCCCGTAGTGAATCTTCCACGACCCTCCTAGACGCTTGCTTGCATAAGCATGTAAACACAATAAACACGATCTATAAGGGGTCGTATGTTGTACATATGATACTATCAACTTCTGCTTATTTGATGTTAATATTACAAATTCCACATTATTTAATATTAACTAGCAACATAATGAAACTGTAGGCATGTCTTAGTACCTAAACCCATCCCTTCCACTAACTCTTGGGGAATATGCAATTCTTCTCCTACTTTGTTACTCTTGCTAGCATCGTTAAATTTAAGCTCTGCATCCCACTTCTAAGTAGTATGACATATGCCATCAAAATTATTATTACATCATCATCTTTTTTTTTTTTTTTTGCATTTACAAATCAACCATAGAAAATATTTTATAATCAGATTTTGCATGGGGCCATGATCTATTTTGTCAAGCAAATCTAAATTAGATGAATAGTCTTCTACATTATCATCAAGCTCATCTTCAAAACCACTACTCATTGTTTCATAACCTTTAATAACTATTGACATATGTCCCCTCCTCACACCTTCCTATTCATTAATGCTATGATGGGATGATTGTGTTGAAGGTGTTGCAATGTTTAGATCAATTTTATCTCTCATGAACATATTGCACATAAGATCACAACATTATAATTATGACATATAAAATATGATTACGTGGATAAATAAAAAAAAATGTAGGGACACTTATTGCATATGTTCATTGACATCTGAAATATCAGTAAGATTGATTGGTTAACCTTCAGACATATTAAGTTTTGGGGCTGTGCTATACGGACATTTATATTTTCAACAGTCTTCATCTCAGTGCTCGACATCTCGACTTCAACATACAAAATAAGCACTTCTCTAGATGCATGATCCAATACAACTTCACACACTTCATCATCATCAATATTTGTTGCAGCAAAATCATTTCCAATGAGATAACGACATACCAAATTTATTGCACTGCGTGACAGGTCATATCCAAGTGCTCTAAGGACTCATGACTTCAGCTATTTTAGATTAGTATTTGCCAGGACTTTTATTAGACGAGTTTGACCTCAGGCATGCATAAATGAGAACGGCTTATTTACACCTAGTTGTCCATTATACATGAGCATAATCGAAGCCAAATGGCTGCTCATCTTTCTTATTACAAGATTGAGACTATAAGAACCATCAACATACAAGTTATTAAAATAATTGAAAATTATAAAAATAACCTATTAGTATCCTGAATTAATTTAATGAAACATATTCAGCATGTGAAAAAAAAAAACATCAATCATAAATGTATAAATTTTTAACATAACATATTAATATATAAATTAATATTGTTTTTATGAAATACAATATCACTTATTTGATAATAATGATAATATATACATTTAATTAACACGTTAATAAGCGTATTATAAAAAATTCTAATAGTACAAAGACATTTTACAATTAAAATTAGTTTTAAATTTAATTTTTTAAATAACAAATTAGGGAAAACAACATTTTTTTACAGGTAACTCCTTAAATATTACGCAAAACTAACTGAAAATTTCCAAAATAAAAAATATTTCTTCTCAGTTCTTGGAGATAAGTAAACTATAGAGAGATCCAAAAAATATATGTATTTTCTCAAATCTACAATAGAAAAAAACTCCATCGTATTCGGGAAAAAATTAATTATAACTTAAAACATATAAAAAATTAATTAAATACAGAAAAAAAAACATCCATCATCCAAACAATCTTGACAATAATAATACAAAAAATATATACAACAAAATTTCGAACAAAAAAACTACGAAAGAAAATCACTCACAAATAACTGACTCGGCAGTGACTTTCTCTTTCAAAATACAGCCGGCAAAATTCAAAGAGATCTCAGAGCTGAGGTGAGTTGGGAGCGGCTTAGGCTTCTTTTGGGATGACTTTTTACTGCTTCTTAAAGCAGTTTTTTAATACAAAAATTTTAGAAAACTGCTTAAAGAACCAGTAAAAAGCCGCCCCAATGAAGCCTCAATCCCATCTTACACTCCACGATTATGCCTGAAATTTAAAAAAAAAAATTAGGATGTTTAGGCTAATAGTAATTATTAACGTAGGTTAATAAAATTTGTCCCCATGCTCATCCAATCCACAACCATTTACAAGACTATGCGTATCTTTGTTTACTAAAATGAATCCATGTGCGGCTAAATCATGACCGTCCAAAGCATAACGAGCGGTAAGGATGCCGAATAAGACATTTCCGTGTTAAGTAAGCGTTAATAGTAGTAGCCAAAGACGAATTTTAAAGGGGAAATCTATTTCTTGGAAGCTCTCGGAAAAAGAATGCTACCACTGTCACTATCATTAAGACTTTCGGACTATATTTGGGCCGTGGGCCACCACGTGAATTATTATTGCCTTGATGGGCTTCAGTCAATTTCTTTTACTCTATATGAGCCCGTTTAAGCTACGACTTTAAAGTATATATGTGAATATCCACCACGCCATCAACATTTCTACCAAATGACAAAAATAAATACTAATTCCTAACTTAGAAAATCCTTAAAAAGAATAAAACTTAACTACTAAAGGCTCGTTAGGGAGAACAATTATTAGGTCCTCCGACCGGACGTAGCTCGTTTTTTGGCGGCACTAAAATCCCGCCAAAAAACTCGGTATTTGCTCGTTATTGCTAGGTATTATTTGGTAATGACGAGGAATACCGCTCTGTGAAGACCAATACCGAGTTTTTCCTGGGAAAAACTCGGTATTTTTTTGTATAACTCGGTATTGCTCGGTATAGCTCGGTATAACTCGGTATTGGGTCTTTACATGATGGTATTCCTCGTTATTGTTTGGTATTGCTCGGAATTTCTCATTTTTTGGCGTGATTTTAGCTCCGACCGTACGCAGCTCTACGTCCGATCGGAGGACCTAATAATAAAACAATTTTTTTAGTACAAAATTTTAATTTTGGTGCTAAAAAACTGCTTTAAGAAGCAGTAAAAAAACTCACAAACAAAATCTAAAATTAATATTTTGATGATTCTAAGTATTTGTTTTTAGATATTTTTCTGACTGATTTGCTTTTCAGATTATATATAATTTCAAAATATATATTAATTATTTATTTATTTTGATATTTTTATTTATATATATATACTTAGAACTAAGCAAAGGAGGTCGGGTGCATCTAATGAATGCTCCAAAAGATTTGACGTATTCTAATGAATGCACGAATCATTTAAATTATATGTCAGAATATATAAATGAAAAAAAATTTAAATATATAATTTAAATATAAATTTACAACTAAATTACACATTATAAATTTTATATTTCCAAAGTCAATATATTTACATTACTACATAGGCTAAAAGAAAGAAAGTGAATTAACATCTTTTATGAATGCCAAATTATTATATATGCTGAAGGAAAGGCAAGTGAATTAGCACCCACAACTAAAATAAATTCAATAGCTAAGCTAAATGAAACTGAAAATAAAGAAGTAAATTTTTTTTTTTTTTTGAAAAAAGCCAACGGCTAAAATTATTAAAAAACAAAGCAACTACTTATTACAAGCATTATTAGATTCCTCCTTTAATAAATCACTAAACAAAGAAGGAATCAAACTAGGCGAAAAAAAATCCCAATAGAAGTCACTCAATATGCCATAACTAGCACATAGATTAGCTAGTTTATTACAATTCCTCTCCACCCAGTTAAACAAAACATACCTGTGATCTTTTAAGAAAACCAAATCATCTCTCCATTTACTGTCTAATTCTTGTAAATATTTGATAACATTGAAGTTATCACTTTCTATTATTATACCTTGATATTCATGCATCCAATCTTTGAGAATAACTCCGATGAACCGAATAGAGAATAGTTCAAGATCTCCAATATCCCAATGAGTACATGAATGACCATATGCCAACAAAAATCTCCCTTTGTTGTCCCGTACAACTCCAACTCCAGCTTTGTATGATTTAAGAAGTGAAGCATCTACATTGATTTTGATCCAATTTGGGGGAGGGGGGCACCAACGGTTAGACAATCCAAAGGATTGATTCGTACCCCAGTTACCCAATTTTCCTTGCGGCAAGAAGGAAATAAAGAAGTAATTGTTGACGTAAATATAATCCCATTGTTAACTCTTCTCTCAATCTAGATAAGCTAAATTTAAATATCCTTAGATGGATTACAAAAATCGAACAACGGGATTATATCTTCATAGGAATCTGGAAAATAAGACGGTGATCGTCGTTGGTGGTCGTTAGCGATGATAGTTGGAAAATATTGTAGAGAATTTTAGTTCACTCAGCTCTTCCACTCTCCTTATGTGAAAAATATAACTCTATTTATAGATTTTTTTGGATGAGCATTTTGATGATTTGAAGCATAATTCAAAATACTCCATCGTACGGTTTATATTGATTTCATTGCATCATGAAGCATTTATTTATCATCTAAGTGCCTTAATGATGTCAGAATTGAATGCTCTCAAGCTCGTTGGATTTGTCTCGTCAAGCCGCTCTATTCAACTGCAAGTATGCCAAATTTGAAGATCATTTGGCCTTGTAATTAATGTTTGAATTTTCAAATATACTTAAAATATTTGATTTGGGCTGATTTAGATTTGGATTTGATCATTTTTGGTGTTATTGGTTCATCTCATTAAGACATTCAATTTGACTATAAGTTTGTTGAAATTAAAGTTTAGACTTAAATTGAATCCAATGGGTTTGATTGAACTTTGATTGGGATGGGTTGAGTCTAAAAGGGACCGAGAATTAATTGTGAGGATTATTCTATCTTTAGACTATTAATGCTCTTCATGACCATGGTCATGAGGTTACCCATATAATCAAAGTCTAAATGTGGATATATATAATGGTTGAATGCCCTAAAATTTTAGAATTCCTTATTTGAGGTAGCATCTTCCCTTTGAATTTTTAAGTTTGAATGTTCTGAGCTTTACCATGGCAATCACCACACAAGGTTCTTCCCACAGAGGAGAAAGTTTATTTCGTTGAGATCCCTTCCGAATAACTTTAAGAGTTTATGGAAACTATACCTTTAACGATGAATAGTCAAGAAGTGACAAGCTTCTCGTAGTTGTAGAAATCACTCTTAAGTTAAGTTGCATCATGTATTTCTAGAAGAAGATTAAAATGATAACAGAGCTTATCCTCATTATTGAAAACATTAAAAGATTTGACCCTATGGCTTAAGTCATATATATCAACAAGAATACTTATATATATGCAAAAACTTAGATTATAAGGTGTTAATTCTAATGGAGTTATTGATATCATATAATAAGTCTATAGCTCTTCAATGCAATACCCTCCAACTTTTTTTAGGCATATCTTAAATCCTTTGAGAATGGTTTGATTTAATACTTATGTCAATCTTTTTGTTTAAGGATAAGTGACAATCATATGGATCATAATGGGAAAGCTAAATTGGCAAATGATGTTTTTTCATACAAAAGTATCTGCTAACAATGCTCCCTCAGTCCATTGTCGCATGATGCCTGGAGTTCTGCCGGACCACCGCCTGATGCCTGGACTTCTTTCGGACCACCACCTGACACTTAGAGTTCTTCTGGACCACCACATGACGCCTAAAGTTCTTCCAAATCACCAGCTGACACCCATAGTTCAGCCAAACCACCGTCATACAACCGACTAAGGTTCAAACTTTTGCCAGACCACCGAAAAAAGTCCAAGTTCTGCCAGACCACTGAATAACACCCGAACTTCCGACAGGCCACCACCCTATGACTACGGTCTCTCTGATCTCGGTCACCTACCAACTATGGTCCTTCCGACCTCCGTCGCCTACTACGGTCGTTCCGACATCCTTTGCCAGACAACGGTCTTTTTGATCCTTGTCTCTTACTGACTACGGTCCTTCCGACCTCTATCGCCTACTATAGTCTTTCCGACCTCTGTCCTATCGACTTATGGGTCTGCCAACCAAAAAAATATGTCTATATTAATTATTGTAACTCCCACCATGTAACGTGCTCTATATGATATATATTTGTGACACCAAGCTAAGGCCTTCTTCCAAGGAAGGGCCTCATTTGTAATTAACTGCAAATACTAGTGGATTCATTCAAACTGGACCAGGCCCTATAGTTTTTCCAATATTCAGGGTTTTCAATGTAAAAACTCTTGTGTCTCTTATGAATGTTATGCTATCTCTTTTATCTGCTTGTGTGTTGGATATTCATACAAAACTAAGACGTTAAATTATATTTTTCTCTACCACCGCGATATTTTAGGATGCAACAAGTCATAGTATGATTTGTTCAAAATTTGCATATCGATCATATAGTACGATCATTGAATCGCACGATACGATTTGTTCATTCACCTTAAGATTGTACAAGACGAACTCCGAAATGATTAAAAATCATCTTTGCCAAACATCCAGTACGATCTACACCCACTTTACTTATGGCTAAGTTCGAGCAGCCCACGATTCAGCTCGACTCACTTACATCCCTAATTCCAACTTCATTATTTGGACATAATTTTTCTTCTTAATTTAGCGTGTGAAATAATTTTAAAGAATAAACAAATTGTTGGGTGGGTGCTAATGGAATTAGAAAATAGAAGAATATTATGCTTATAAGGATTCATAACTACTAATTAGCGAGCATGGGTTCTTAAGGCATGACAAAAAAATATTTTGCAAATATATTGTCATATTAAAATATTTATATGCGTAAACTCTTCTCCTCAATAGGATTGTTTCAACATATGGAGTTTCCAAATTAATGATTTATGAAGAGTACTATTGTGTCCTAGAATATTCATGATGATAAAGAAATGTAAAATTTAACGTCTTAGTTTTGTACGAAGATCCAACACACAAGTAGATAAAAGAGAATATATAGCGTTCATAAGAGACACTCGAGTTTTTTATGTGAAAACCCCTAATGGGGAGGGGGACCACGAGTCCTGGCCTAGTTTGAATGATCCACTAGTATTTACAATCGATTACAAATGAGGCCCTTCCTTGGGTGGAAGGCCTTGGTTTGATGAAGCAAATATACATCATATAGAGTGCATTACACTGTGAGAATATGAATAATCAGTATTGACGAGTTCGTTTAGTCAACAAGACCATAATCAGTAGACAAGGGAGGTCGGAAAGATAGTAGTCGGGTGATGTTGGTCAAAAAGACCGTAGTCGGTGAACGATAGAGATCAGAAAGACCGTTGTCTAGCGACTGAGGTCAGAAAAATCGTAGTCGATGGACGATAGTAGTCAGAAAGACCATTGTCTGGCGATGGAGGTTGGAAGGACCATAATTGGTGAAGGATCGTATAACCATAGTCGAGAGGCAAAGGAGATTGTAAGATCGTTGTCGACGGGTGATACGGGTCAGAAAGATTGTTATTTGGCGACGGAGGTTGAAAGGACCATAGTTGGTGCAGGGGCGACGGAGGTTAGAAAGATTATTGTCGGGTGGAAGTTCAACAATAACTGAAAGCTGGGTGGAGGTCCAGTGCTTGTTGCTGACTAGGCAGAAATCTGGTATTAGTTGGCGGCCAGGTGGAAGTCTGGCATCAATAGGTGGTCGGGCAAAAGTCCGTGGTCGGATAGAAATCCGGCTTTAGTTGGCTGCTAGATGGAATTCCGTCGTAAGTTGGTAGACGAGTGAAAGTCTGGCAACAATTGGTGGCGAGACGGAAGTCCAACATTAGTCGGCAGCAGGGCTAAAATCCAATGTCACTTTGCAGTCGGGCAAAAATCTGGCGTCGAGTAGAAATCCAGCTTCAGTTGGCGGACGTAAGGAAGTCTAGTGTCAAGCGGTGGCCGAGCGGAAGTCCGATGTTAGTCCGTGGTCGGGTGGAATTCCGTCGTCGGATGGCGGGCGGGTGGAAGTCTGGCGGTGGTCAAGAAGGAGTCTGGTGCCAAGAGAACTCAAGTTTCTCTTCCTTGCTTGGGTTCCTTCTTCCTCTCCATTGGCTCCTCCCCTTTTTCATGAGGAATGAGGGGTCTATTTATAGTTTTTGAGAGTGGCAGGACTAGTAAATAAGAGGGAGATCAATGGTACGTTAGGAGTGGTTTAAATGGACGACCGATATTGATTTCCTTGATCGTAGACATTTTATTGGCCATTTGAATATCTTAATGATATCAAAATTCGATGATCTTGGGCTCGTTAAATTCGTCTTGTTGCCGCTCAATTTTACCATATCCATGTCATGTTTGAAATTCTTTTGGTAATCCAAATTATTGTTTAAAGCTTCCAAAGATGCTTTGGGTCTTCGATTTGGACCCATTTGGGCTTGGATTGAGTCAAATTTTGTGTCGCCGCGGTCCTCTTTTTGAAACGTTCAGGTCGACTATAAGTTTGCTGAAATTAGTGTTTATATGATTCTGAATTTAATTTCAGATTAATTTTGCCTCGAGATTCATGCCGATCATGTAAATTTTTTGAGGATATATCAAGTACAATATTTTTTAGATTTTAATTGGTCTAGATTAGTATTTTTTACAAAAAATTTTAGTTTAAAAAAAAAATTGTACTAAAAAATCGTTTTGGAAAACACTAAGAAGATTTTCTCAAACGAAATCTAAAATAACTTGGCCCAAATGGTTCACCTTAGTGGTGATTGTATTAGTAATTTATCTCCAAACCCAACAAACCCTTTATCTATTCCTCGTTTCCCTTCACTATCTTCGACGAAACATTGGATTGATCAATCTACATTATCATATTTCCATTAGGGAATGCAGAACTGTGATTAGGAGATTTCAACTGTCATAGATTCTAAAATGATATAATTGATGAAATTATTGTTCCCACTATACGTTTATGGATTTCAATGTTTTACTATTTTGAATATTGCTAATAAAATAGAGTTATGGTAGAGAAATAGTGACAAATGACACACTATGGGCATCTCCTTTCTTAAGAAATGGCAACAAAAAACATATCTAACAACATATTTATTAAATAGTTTACCCATAAATCAAAATAAATAGATTTGGAGGAGAAATTTCAACTCACTACTTATAAATAAAGGATTGGCAAGGGGTTTACAGTTGTCTAGATTGGCTAATTTAAGAATGGATTTGGCATAGTGAGATTGAGATAAGAAGTAGTGAGTTGGATTAGACTGAATTTTTATGCCAAGGAATGAGTGAACCCGGTCGAGGTGTTTGAGAGAATATGATTGATTAAGCTTTTGAATGAGATCTGAAATTGCTTGACCGTTATTACCGGTGATGAGAATGCCATCTACATAGATGAGAATGTAGATTTGAATGCCTTTTTGATTGAAGCTGAGAAGTGACGGATCATATTTGCTCTATAGAAATCCTAGAGACGCAAGAGAGGATGTGAGCACATTATACCACTGGCGAGGAGCTTGTTTAAGACCACAGATTGCTTTGTGATAACGATAGACGTGATTTGGTTTGGATAGGTCTTCGAATCCTTTGGGTTGGGCCATATAGATGATCTCATGCAACATTCCATGCAAAAATGCATTTTCAACATCTAATTGTTCAACTGGCCAATTGTAATAGAGGGCGATGGTAAGAAAGATGCGGATGGTGGGGAGTTTAGCAACATGACTAAAGGTTTCAGTGTAACTGATTCCGTATTCTTGGTGATTCCCTTGAGCGACCAGTCTAGCTTTGAGACGAGCTATGGATCCGTCGACATGATACTTAGTGCTATATGTCTACTTACACCCGAGGATAGAGGCATTGGGAGGAGGTAGGACAAGGCTCCAAGTCCCTTGTTTTTGGAGAGCAAGAAATTCGTGAGACATGGAATTTCGACATTCTGGTTTCTGAAAGGCTTCACCGAAAGAGGTGAGATCAGATATTCATTGTTTGTTGATGGTGTATAAGATTGAGCTTGTGAATCAGTTTTAGAGATCCAGTCATGGTCCTGGTGGTCATGTGGTGACGGGTGGGAGCATGCTGGCTATTGTGATCCAAGTGGTCATGAGAAGTGGAGCTGGGAGACAAAGTGTTGGAGTGAGAGGTGCTGGAGTTATCCGAGAAATTGGGGTTGGGAAGGGTATGAGGAATGTTGCTGGAGACCTAAGGTGGAGGTTGAGAGGGGACTGTTAGAGGCATAGATGTTGGTATAAGAAGGGATGCAGGAGTATTGTCATTTGTGTTGGGTTGTTTAGAGAATGTGTTGAGGAAAGGGAAGGAATTTTCATTAAAAGTAATGTGCTGAGATATCTGAATCTTGTTAGTGGTGGGATTAAGACATTTGAAGTCTTTATAGGATTCAGAATAGCCGAGGAATATGCACGAGGTTGTAGTGGATTGAAGTTTGTGTCGAAGATGAGATGTAATTAGCGGAAAAAAGGCACACCCAAAGGTACGAAGATGATCGTAGGTGGGGGGTTTATGGAAAATGAGTTGATGTGGGGAAAGATTCTGAGTGTTTGTAGACGGCATGCGATTAATGAGGTAAACCGTAGTGAGCACTGCTTCCGGCCAGTGAGTGTGTGGGGTGGAGGCGGTGTGAAGGAGGGTGCACGTAGTGGTAATTATATGGTGATGCTTGCATTCCGCTAACCCGTTCTATTCAGTTGTGTACGAGCATGAGAGCTGATGATGTATACCGTTGTTTTTTAGGAAGGTAGACATGGTGTTGTTTAGAAATTCAATTTCGTCGTCAGTGCACAGATATATGATAGGATGAGAGAGTGTTTTTCGATAAATGTTTTAAACCAAATAAAGATATTTGCTACTTCAGATTTCTGTTGCATGGGAAAAATCCAGGTGAAACACGAGTGATCGTCAAGAAAAATAACATAATAGCGAAATCCTTGAACAGACGCAACCGGTGGCGGACCCCAAACATCAGCATGAATAAGATTGAGAGGATTTCTTTTGTTATGAATATGTTTTTCAAACATGAGTTTGGTGCCTTTAGAGGCTTTATAGGTGTTGCAAACAGAAGTAAACGACGAAATGTGTAGAGTGGGATTGGCCTTAGAAATCATGGTTAGGACTTTATTCTGAGGGTGTCTGAGCCTTTTGTGCCAAGTGCTAGACTTCAGATGATCAGCAGAGGTGGCGGTTTGAGCAAAGAGAGTGACTGCAGGAGTGCAAGAATGAGGAATGGAGTACAGCCTGTCACGGCAAGGGCCAGCAAGAAGAGTTTGATGAGTCTTGAGATCCTTGAAGATGTAACCGGATGGATGAAAGACAACGTAGATGTTATTATCTTTAGTCAATTGCGAAATAGAGATAAGATTATAATGTATGTTAGGGAGATGTAGAAGTTTCGAAAGGTGCAGCTTACGATCCGGTCTCGGAAGAATACTGTCGACGGTGTGAGAGATTGATATGCTTCTGTCGTCGCCAATAGTGATCGAATCGGATCCTTGATAGGAGGTGGAGGTAGACATTTTGTCAACCGAATTTGTGATGTGGGAAGAGGCTCCTGAGTCCAGGTACCAATATTGAAGATGATTGGGAGATGTGGCGGCAAGAGCAATATTGGCGTTGATCGCAGGTTGGGGCGGAGTATATTGAAGGTTTGGGCGATGCTAGCAGGTCGAGGCAGAATGGCCTTTCTTGTTACAAATTTGACAGATGATGGCTGGTTTAGAGCGAGTAGTATTTGCGTTGTTGGATTTGTAGGATGAGCGCCTGCGACCCGTCGGCCGCGACCCCTGAACGAATAGAGTGCCAGATTAGGATCGGTGACAAGAGAAATGCGAGCAGCATCCCTGGCGATGTTGATTTCTTCACTTAAGAGCAGTGCATACAGGTTATCAAGACTGATCGGGCGAAGCATGGTTCGTATTGACGTTTTGAAGGACTGATAGGAGGGAGGGAGGCCGTTCAAGATGTACAATATAACATATTCAGTGTCCACAGGAGAGCCGGCCGCAGAGATTTGATCTACGAGAGATTTGATTTGAGTTAGATACTAATTCATGGTGGAAGATTTCATGGAAATGAAGTGCGGTTCATTTTTGAGCTAAATGACTTTGGAACAGTTCGTGGATTGGAAGCGGAGCTCAAGCGAAGTCCAGATTGCCGCAGTGGAGTCAAGAAGTAAGACATAGGGCAGAACCGTAGCAGTGATGGTACAACATAAAGCTGTAGAGAGGTTTTGATCTTGAAGAAGCCAAGATTGAAATGCTAGGTTGGGGACGAGGTTTTCGGTGGAAGATGTGACAAGATTCAGGGGAGAAGATGTAGTTGGATCAAGAAAATGAGAGAAACCATTAGCGCGGAAGAGTTTGAGGATTTGAGAGAGCCAAAGTAGGTAGTTTTTAGTGGAGAGTTGGGTGGGAACAAGGTTTTTGATATTTGACATAAGAAATTTGAGGGAAGAAGGAATACTTGGGGTGTCTGATCTGGTGGAGGAGTCCTGTTCGACGCCGGTGAAGGATTGAAGGAAGCCATGAGAGCAAGATCACGAGATCTTGAGGTCTGATACCATGTAGAAACCGAATCCCTGTTCGGTTCTTGAAAGCAGAGAAAGAACACGACAGAGCATAAGAAGAAGAAGATAGAAACTATATTATTATTAGCTATGTTTTCATGTACAACAGATGTGTATAATTAGATAAAGGTGTAGAGCCTATACAAAAGACCTAGAAACATCTAATAATATGCTGACATGGATATTATATGTTTATTCTAATAGTATCAATTCTGTCGTCTAACTTCTGCACTTAGATTTCTACCAAATGGCACTTTCAACTTCAACTAGCTAATGTATACTTTATTGTATATCAATACTTTCCCCCAAAGAAAGGCTTCACTTGTAATCAAATATCAATACCAATGGAATAATTTTGGCAAGGCCATGCCCCATGATTTTTACCTTTTCTATGTGTTTTCAAATAATAAATCTAGCACCAATTATAATTATTGTATCCCCTTCTTATTTGTATAATATTAAGATGTTACACTCTCTATTTTCTTACTTCCGTGAATGTTCTTGTACACAATAATATGCATGTGTGATTTGTTCTAACATACAATATTTTGAAAACGTTTGTATCAAAATATTATGATTAAAAGGTGTCATATTGAATTTTAAAATTATTAATTTTACCTTATATAAAATATTTATATCCCCAAGACCCCAACCATCTCAGGAGGCCTCTGACCCACTCAGCTAAAATTTCTGGCTATCTTACATTAAAAGTATATTAAATGATATGGCTTCTACTATTTCTTCTATTGGACAAATCAAATAAATTACTTATTTCCTTATTTTTTTGTTTCATTTAGCCTATGTATTAAATTGATATTTATGATGGGTGTTAATTCACATTCCTTTCTTTGAGCCTATGTATTAAATAACATTTATCATGGGTTTTAATTTACTTTCCTTTATTTTAGTCTATGTATTAAATTGATATTTATGATGGGTGTTAATTCACTTTCATTTTCTTCATTATTTTGTATCTATAAATTTGTATCAAGTTTCTAATAAAAATTTAAGGAGAATAATTCTTTTCCATCAATTATCTTTCTCTATATACTTTATCTTAAGCAAGCACCCCATGCTTGGAACCAACAACTTTGCTCCTTTCTTATATCCGTTGGCTTTGTTAATTCAAAGTGAAACACGTCGTTGTTCATTTACTCTAAAACATATCTAACAATATGTAATTGTCCAAACTCTTAACTATCAAGAGATATTGTTTTCTTTGGCTTAAGGATCTTATAGTTTTTTCACTCATCCCAAAATTTTTCCTGGATGAGCATGTTTAACTGTGGAGTTTCTTAAAGAAATTTCAATCATTACACCAAAAAGAATATTGATATTTAAGAGTTTAAATTTTTTTTAACCATAAGGCGTTTCACACAATATATCTCCTAGTATAGGTGGTCAATATCATTCTCAGATAGTTATGCCACTCTTCTTAAACAGGTAACCAACAAACTTTTTTTAAAAAATTCCCTCAAAGATCTTAGAGATCTCACATATTTTCTCATTTTCAAAATCATGCCCTCCTCTAAAAGCATTTTCCTATACTAACATAAATACATTCAAGATCTCATAGATCAGACAAATATGAAAAACACCAATGATGATATGACGCCCATGGCATACCTACTGCAATAATATTCTATCTCATTCTGGTAAGTCCGCATGATTTCATATGTATGTTATTTGTTCTAAACACGCTCTGAATTTGTATGTTCAATTCTATTTTGGAGTGGTCCGAAGGAGTTCGTGTGAATTGAATTTTCCTTTGCAACACTACTGTGTTGGGTATGAATACTACGCCATTGAGATCTCGGGAAAGCTAAAAATTAATTATACAAATATCAAAGTCCACCAAACTTTTCAAAACAAAACAATTTTTCTTCTTAACCCAACTAGCTAGAGAGAAAAAGTTTGTTTTGAGCTACTTAGGGTTGATTTGTCAGCTCAGTTTAAAAAGTTGTTTGATTCCAGGTATCTTAAACTTTGCCTATTTAAATATTTAATAATTTGAAGTTATAAGATTTTTCTTATTTTAAGAATGATGTTCTAAGAAAATATACTTGAATCTCGATGCATATTTGTATTAAAAGTTTTAAAAATTACATCAAGATAATCCAAATTTCCAATTTAAGCAAATTTAGAGTCAAATTGAACATTGCGCTGTGATGAACTAAAAAGTGATTCGATCTGAATTCAAATGAGTCAAACTCAAGCACTTTAAAGTGTGTTTGGAGACTTCAGGGGTCAGGACTATTGGAACACCAAATGATCTTAACATCATGAATGCTTAAAGTCAGATCAAGTGTCTTCACAAAAATGAATCAAAGGGCCCTAAAATTACTTGATTTCAATATAATTTGGGTACCCAAAAATTAAAAAGAAAGATCTATGATCAATTGAATAAATAAGGGCTGTCGAAGATGTTAGGGATTTTGATTAGATTTATTCATCTCCTTAAAAGTTATAATTTAGTGTAACAAATGTTAGCTTAATTTACGAATAAGTACAATAAACTAATATGTTCATCTTTACTTTTTAATAAAAATTTATATTTTTAACATCAATAAAAATCATCATACAATTAGTAAATGAATATTAAAAAAATCAAAACAAATAAAGTACAGCGTGTTAAGCTTGTTAGGCAAATCTATGAAAAGAAACATAGCATTAATTTAAATTAGCAAAAATAGTTTAGATCAATTTAAATTTAAAAAGGAGCAAATAATTGAAAATGTTTCAAGTTTTCTAAAAATTCAAATTTTTATTTTTGTATTCTAATTTGCATGAATTTTGTATTCAATAATAAATATTTATTTAATTTAAAAAATGAATAATTAATTTACATAATATTATGATTGAATTAAAAATTAAACTATTTTTAATTAAATTTACAAAAATATATGTCATGCTTGAATTTAATAAATATAATTATATGTATTTAGAGTTTTATTTTAAAACTATCAATTAAATAATTTAACTATTAATATAGTTAAATTTAGAAACAATTAATATTTAATTATATTTGCAGAAATGTATATTATACTTAAAATTTTTAAAATATGTATTTAAAATTTTAATAAGTAAAAGAATTTGAATATATATATATATATATATATATATATATATATATATATATATATATATATATATATATATATATATATATATATATATATATATATATAACTTAAAACTATGTATACATAAAAATATATTCCTTTTGCTAATTTTAAAATTTAAGCAGTACGAATATTTTGTAAATTTAATTTAAAATTGATTAACTTTTAATGAGCTATAATATAACCTAAATTTATTACACATTTTTCAAACTAAATTAATATTTATATTAGTATATGATTAAATTTTTGTATTCATGAAAATGTAGAAAAAAGGCATTCTTCTGATGACCCGAATAGGAGAGTAGATGTATTAGATTTGACTTATATTAATAAATATTATATTTGACTTATATTAATAAAGATAGAGGTAGACCTAAAAAAGACTTGGTTAGAAAATATTATAAATTATGTTTCTTTATTAGATTTAAATGAGAATTTCTGTAGCGGACCCCAAAATCCAAATAGTGGGATGAAGGTTTTTTTTTTTCTTTTTTTGTTATTATTGTATGGAAATGCAGAAAAAATAGAAAACATGAATTGTTTTTATTTATTTCCTCCTTTTAAATTTAAGTTATTCTAAGCTCCTTTAGCTAATTTTAAATTAATGCAAAGTTCATTTTCATATATTTGTCAACATATTATAGTTTTAAAATCGGCGTTGGTGCCGAGGTGGAGCTCTGTAGGGGTGTCAAAATCAAGTAATGGCTAGGATTCAAGTAAAACCCGATATTCTCATTAGAAAATATTAGACATGTCACGCGACTCACGCGGGATGTTCCCGGGTCAAACCGGGTTGTTTTCGGGGTTTCAGGTCAACCCGAACTCTACTCGGTTTAACAAACGGGTCTGAATCTTGAATCCGAACCCGACCCCTTTCTCAAACGATTTGACCCAAACCCGAAATTTTTGAGTTGGGTTATGGTCGGGTTTTCATGTTGTTTCAAATATAGATACCCCTATAGCTCTGTGATTCTTCAAGCCATAGAACACTCTTGATTAATTTCTAGCCCAAGGTCCCAGCTTCCAAAAGTCTCTACGAGAAGAACCCCTTTCATGTAAGGAGTGATGGCCTATTTATAGAATTTTGAGAGTGGCATGCTCCATGAATATGGAGAAGATCCAAGGCAAATTCAATATGCTCCACCAAACAGCACATATCGATTCCCTCGATGATAGAGCGTTCATCAAGTATTTAGGTTTCTTAAAGATGTCTAAATTAAGCGTTATTGGATATGTTGTATTCATCTCGTTGAGTCACTCAATTTGACAATAAGCATGTTATATTTGAATATTATTTGATCATCCAATTAATGATTTGAACCTTTAAAATATGCTTCAGTCCCCTTCTTTGGATGTACGTAGTTGGACTTGGATTGAACTAATTTTAGTGTCGTTGGATTGGTCTAATTGAGACGCTCAATCTGACTATTAATCAAATCCGTTAGGATTGAGACTACGATCTCTATGCACACGACAAGTACTCTTTCTTAGCTTTTCTAGTTTGTTGGCTAGGTAGAATTGGAATATACACCATCAGATGATTGAGAATTCTGCTTTTTGAATCGAGGGTTCCTAAGTTCCCGACTTATCTGAATCTTACTAGAATCCAATGCATTTAGTCTGAATACATCGTGTCTTTTCACCCTTGTGGTATTATGCGTAGTCATTACTATAGCCCCTACGAGCTGCTTGATAGAGTGGCCAAATTTGAAAAAGTTGAGATTTTCAAATTTTGAAAACCATCGTGATAGGTTCAAAAATAATAAAGCTGAGTGAAATTGTAGTTTGGAGTGTCTCAAGTTTAATTAAGGAAGTTGTCAACTCATATATGCTTCCAGATTAATCAACATTTTTAGGGTCTAATACATGAAATAAAAAAAGAAATTTGCAGCCAAAAAATAATTTTAGTTTATGGGTAAGCTTGGGATGGCCACAGTTAAAAATTAAAAGAAACCGTCACATGAAAAGTGTACAGGAGTTGATTAAAATGAATTAAAATGGCTTTAATAAAACTACAATAATTTTATAAATATATAAATAATTTAATAATAAAAGAAAGATAAACATAACCGAATTAAATCTAGATGCTATGGCTGCTGTAATAAAAATATTGAAAATTTATTTTAACTGCTATATTTAATATTTTTGTATGATTTTTAATAATAGTAATTAAATAATATTTGATGAAAAAAATATATAAAACATTTATTGGATTAATCCTAGGTTAGTATGTTTTTTTATGATTATTTTTGTATTGATTTAAAAAGAGCTTAGGTGACCTTTATTTTAAAAGTTCTTTCACGGAAAGACTGATGGATGAACCGTTAAAAATTACACTTAGGCTTTGTATTATGAGGTACTTTTTGTAAAGGTAGTTTTAGAAATATTGGTTAAGATAACGGAATTTTCTAACGTTGAAGTTTCCTAAAAAGTATTTCTGTAAAAGCGTCGCATACAAACAACGACCAAACAAATAATTTATATGTTTCTAAATAGAAAAGGCAGTGGAGTAGGTGAACCCCGAAAACTTCGCCAGTGTCTGAACCCCTTATCCGTTTCCATGCTACAATGTCCAAAATCCAACCTCCATAACCCTCGCTGCCACCAGCGGCACCTCCGCCGTCTCTGGTGCTGCACATCATGAAAACCTTGCCACTTCCCATCATTGCCAAGCATGAAGTCTCCTCCCTCCCCTCTACTTCTTGAGCAACCTTGTTCCACCTACTCCCTCTCTTATATTTGATGGAATCAAATAAAACATAACAAAAAAGAATGGAAGAAGAAAAAACTCAAAAACAAAATTTTGTTCTTCACTAGACCTTCACGGGAACGGAACAAAATAGAGAGAAAAAAAAAACTACTATTTCGGAATTCTAATACACGATACACACAAAAAAATAGTTTTTAAAATTGTCTACAATTAAATAAAATAAAACGATGCTTGGTTTGATAAATATCCAATAGTCCCCCGCCGCCCCCCCCCCCCCCCCCCTCTCAACCCAAGACTTTCTTCATCCCAAGCATTTTCAGTAGCTTCACGAACCTCGGTGTCGGCAATGCTTTGGTGAACAAATCAGCTACCTGATTCTCTGTACTGCAATGCTCCATGCTAATCGAACACATCTTTAATGCATCTCTGATAAAATGATAACACACATCAATTTGCTTACTCTTGCCATGTTGTATTAGATTTTTGGCCAATGCAATCGTCAACTTGTTGTCCACATAAATTGTTGTAGTTTCATCAATCTTTTCATAAATTCATTCAATACATTCTTCAACCACATTGCTTCACAAGCCGCTGTCGCCGCGACTATGTACTATGCCTCACAAGTAGATAAGGCTATAACTTTCTGCTTCTATGTGCTCCAACTGAAGGTTATATCACCAACATAAAACACATCCACTTGTGCCTTTTCTTTCCTCATGATCATTTGCCCAATCACTATCACAATATCCAAGTAAGCTCATGTCACCATTGCACTGATAATGAAGGTCAAACTCAACTGTCTCACTGATATATATAAGAATCCTCTTTACTGTAAGCCAATGAGACTCCCTCAGATTCTCCATGAATCTACTCAAGATGCCCACACTATACACATTGTCAGGTCTCGTCACTGTTAAGTATCTAAGGCTCCCAATCAAACTTTTGTACAATGTTTGATCAATCAAGCTTTCTTCTCTTTCTTTTGTAAAATTAACTCTAGTTTGCATTGGTGTTGACATATTATTATAATAATTCATCCTAAACTTCTCAAGCAACTCTTTTGCATACCTCTTTTGACATATCCAAATGCCATCATTTTTCTGATACACTTATATACTCAAAAATAATGACATGAGACCAACATCTGTCATATCAAATCTTTTGAATATAGTTGATTTAAAGCATGCAATCATATGCTCATCATCACTTGTTATAAACAAATCATCCACATATAAGCATATAATTAATCTGTTGCCTTTTGAGCTTGTCTTCATATACACACCATGTTCTTAAGGACATTTAGTGAACCCTTCTTCTCCAAAATGCTTATGAATACATAAATTCCAAGCCCTCTAGGCTTTCATCAAGCCATACAAATTTTTTTTTTCAAATGATACACCACTTGTTCTTTTCCCTTCACAATAAAACATTCATGCTGATCTACATATGCTTCTTCCTCCAAAACACCATTCAAGAAAGCCGACTTCATAACTAATTAATGAATCTGCCTTTTATTCATAGCTGTAATAGAGAAAATTAATCTGACTGTATCAAATCTTACAAACCGGTGCAAATACCTCTTCATAATTTATCACTTGCTTTTTCTTGTACCATTTAACTGCAAGTCTAGTCTTGAATTTGTTTACATCTCCATCAACTTCTTCTTCACTTTGTACACACACTTGACACCAATAGATTTTTGACCCTTAGGAAGTGCGGTCAAATTCCATGTGTCATTTCTGTCAATAGCATCAATCTTCTCTTTCATGGCATTCATCCATCTCTTCTCTGTAACTGCCTCATTAAAATTTAAAGGCTCTTCATCTATATATAAAGCAAATTGAGACAACTCCTCATTATAATTTGTAGTGTCATATACCTCCTACACGCTTCTTGTCTTCATCTTTTCCATACCATTACTAGAAGATTCTCTCAATCTCACTGTAGTGTGTGGTGGTGTTTGTTGCTCTATATCATCAACAATTTTTTATAAATTTCTTACAACTATGGCATCCTCCATACTGTCTTTTTCAAGCCAATACCAAGCTAAGTTCTTCTCAAATCTCACATCTCTACTCACTATCATTTTTTTTGTTGTAGGATTATACAATTTATAGGCTTTGGATCTTTTACTGTATCCTACAAACACACACTTCTCAGATTTTTTATCTAATTTTCTTCTCTTTTTATATGGTACATGAACATAAAAAAATAATCCCAAAAACTCTCAAGTGATTAACAATAGGCTTATGATCACCAACCTTGGTGGATTCTCCCGACCTCTTCCACACAGGTTAACGTCGTCGAGTCAGGCTCCGGCATACAACCTCGAGAAAGGTCTCACATCCTTGGTGGATTCTCCCGACCTCTTCCAGACAGGTTAACGTCGTCGAGCGGGCTCCGGCATACTCAACCTCGGTAAGGTCTCACATCCTTGGTGGATTTCTCCCGACCTCTTCCACACTAGGTTAACGTCGTCGAGCAGGGCTCTGGCAACAACGCTCGTAAAGTTTCCAGCACATCCTTGTGGTACTCCGACCATAATAACAAGTAAAACGTCCAAAGAGGGTTGGATTAAACGTGGGGGCGCGGGAAAACAAAGGTAATGGTAAGAAAGTAAAACCGACAAAAAATCTAAATCACACATATATTCACAAGGAACAAGCGCTGAAATAACTAAAATCAACTTGGTGGATTCTCCCGACTCTTCCACAGAAATAACGACAACAACAAAAGTCTTTTATATATAAAATTAATTTTATACATCGCCAAAATGTCGTCAATGGACTTCTATCTTACTTCTCCATATATTAAAATTCTACCAAATTTTGAATTTTCTCCTGTCGCTGAACTTTTGCCTTGCAGGATTTCGACGGACTTCTACGACATCGGACTTCTCCAGGTCGTCTGACTTCTGCTCGAAGCGGACTTCTACTCGTCGTTGGACTTCTGCACGTCGACGAACTTTCTCTCGTTCTTCGCCCGATGTCGCACTTTTCCCCGACGTTAGAATTCTACTCGACGTTAAGTTTCCACCTTTCGTTGGATTCATGTCCGTTGTCAAACTACTACCCGTCGTCGAATTTCTGCTCGTCAGCGGACTTCTACACGACGTCGGACTTCTCCTTGTCGTCGGACTTCTGCTCGTCGACGAATATTCATCGGTCTTCTGCCCAAGGCCGTTCTCTACCTGACTACGGGCTTCTGCTTGCCGTCAGACTACAACCGTCGTCAGACTTTTGCCCGTCGACGGACTTTCATCGGTCTGTGATGCCGAGATGCACCTCTACCCGACTTCGTACTTCTACTAGATGTCGTACTTCTACCAGTTAATAGACTTTTGTCGGTCTTCTGTCCGACGCTGTATGACTACCCGACGTTGATTCCTGCCTGTCATCATACTTCTCCCCATGCTGGAAGTATGCCCGTCATTTCAACCTCCCTCCTTACAACGGTTTTATCCGACCTCCATCGCAAACCACCAAACATCAAAACTCCACAAGATCTCTCGAAGAAAGAGGAGAAAGAGAAGAATGGAAAATCTCCGACTTCCTTGCCAAGAGAGTGGCCTCAGAAAACTGAGGGAAGGCCCAATAGAAAGGACAGAGGGAGATGGGGAAAGAAGAGAATGAAAAATCTCCGGACTTCCTTGCCAAGAGAGGGGCCTCAGAAAACTGAGGGAAGGCCTCAATAAGAAAGGACAGAGGGAGATGAGAAGAAAAGGAGGAGAAGAAGAGAAGAAAACAGAAGAAGAAGAGGAGTTGAGTGAATTTCTAAGGCTTGAAGGGCCTATTTATAGTTTTTTGGGAAAAAAGAAGAAGTTTCTAGAATTTCTAATTTTCTAAATTTTTTTAAATTTTTCTGATTTTTTCGGAATTTTTTGAGATTTTTTAGGAATTTTTTTGGCCAAAAACAATTAAAAAATCATTTTTTAAACGTCGTGGGACCCACTTGAGGCGGTGGAATAAACCGGCACCTCGCCGCCGTCGAAACGACGCGAACAGCGCGTGAATCCGCGGCTTATTCACGCGGATCGACCTCCTTTTGGCGACGGCACACCGGCCAAGCAAACCGGCAGGCGGCCGGCGGCAACTACCGCGGAAGCGCGGAGCGGCCTGGCGTGCCGCCCGGCGTGCCGAAACAAGCCGCGGAGCGGGCTAGGCGGGCCCGCGGAGTGACCCCGGAGCGGGCCATGCGGCCCGCGATTCGGTTCGCCCGGGCGTGGAACGGGCCGGCTGGCCCGGCAGCGCGCGCAGCGGCGACCAGCGGCGGCGGCCGCCGGTGGCCGCGGTGAGGCCGGTTCGGCGTCCGGTCCAATCCGGGACCAATTTCGTCCCGAAAACAGCAATCGGACGTTTTTGGGGTCCCCGGACACGTTTTTCGACGTTCCGGACTCAATTTTGACACCTTCGGAGCTCATCGAGGCCTCCTTGACTTGATTTGGCAAAATTTCAACTTATGGAACGTAATTTTTGCTATTCGACCAACGCAAATGCCGACACTTATATTTTCGGACTCCTGGGGCTTCGACGTCCGAAAATAGGGGGGCAACTGATACGTCATCACAAAATTAGCTTGATTGGGCACGAATCTCGAAGCAAAGCTAGTTGGAAACTTCAAAAATTAAATCCGGGAGTATATGAACTCCAATTCAGCGAACTTAAATCAAACTGAGCGTCTCGGAAATACAAACCTAACGACACCAAGATTGACCCAATCCGAGCCCAAATGAGTCCGAATCAAGGGCTCAAAGTACTGTTGGAAGGTTCAAACAGCAATTTGAGTTACCAAAGGTCTCCGATTTTTACGAGCTTATACTCGAATTGAACGGCTCGACGAGACAAATCCAACGAGCCCAAGATCGCTGAATTCCGACATCATTAAGGCCTTCAAATGGCCAACGAACGATGCACGATCGTAGGATTCAATATCGGCCGTCCATTTGACCACTCCCTACTCGCCCTTGATCTCACACCTATTTACGGACCACGCCACTCCAGAAAATCTATAAATAGCCCTCATTCTCACAAGAGAGGATCAAGCAGAGAAAGAGAAAGAAAGAAGAGAAGGAAGAAGAGAAGGAAGGAGTTCCTCCTCGACAGCCGCCGGACCACGCGCGGACAACCGCAGAACCTCGCCGGACCACCGCCGGACCACCGCAATGATCTCGTCGGACCACCGCCGGACCACCGCAGGAACCTCGTCGGACCACCACCCTTAAGGCCCGACGTTCAGTCCCTACGTCCTGCCAAAGACCCGACGTCTTGTTCAAGGCCCGACACTCAGTCCCTACTTCCTGTCAAAGACCCGACGTCTTGTTTAAGGCCCGACGTTCAGTCCCTACGTCCTGCCAAAGACCCGACTTCTGTTCAAGGCCCGACACCAGTCCCTACTTCCGCCAAAGACCCGACGTCTTTTTCAAGCCCGACACTCAGTCCCTACTCCTGCCAAAGACCCGACGTCTTGTTCAAGACCCGACACTTAGTCCCTACGTTCTGCTGAAGACCCGACGTCCTACTCAGGGCCCGACATCAGTCCCTACGTCCTGCCGAAGACTCGACGCTTTACTTAAATAATTGATTGTAATTTTCACCCCTGGAGGTGATCCAGTCCTTTGTAACCTACTCAAAATCTAGTGGAACCATTTTCAACTGGGCTAGGCCTCGTGGTTTTTTCCCTTTTAAGGGTTTTCCACGTAAAAAATCCTCTGTTCTCTGTGTGTTAGTTATACGTGCAACGCTAAGACGCAAAATAAAATCTCTATCGCCGCGTATTTCTAGCCCACAACAAACCTAAATTTATTACACATTTTTCAAACTAAATTAATATTATAATTAGTATATGATTAAATTTTTGTATTCATGAAAATGTAGAAAAAAGGCATTCTTCTGATGACCAGATTAGAAGAGTAGATGTATTAGATTGGCTTATATTAATAAATAATGAGGTAGACTTAAAAAGACTTGCTAGAAAATATTATAAATTATGTTTCTTTATTAGATTTAAATGAGATTTATGTAGCGGACCCCAAAAATCCAAATAGTGGGATAGAAGGTTTTTTTTTTTGTTATTATTGTATGGAAATGCAGAAAAATAGAAAACATGAATTGTTTTTATTATTTCCTTCTTTAAATTAAGTTATTCTAAGCTCCTTTAGCTAATTTAAATTAATGCAAAGTTCATTTTCATATATTTGCCAACATATTATAGTTTTAAAATCGGTGTTGGTGCCAAGGTGGAGCCTGTAGGGGTGTCAAAATCAAGTAATGGCTAGGATTCAAGAAAAACCCGATATTCTCATTAGAAAAATAGACATGTCACGCGACTCACGCGGATGTTCCGGGTCAAACTGGGTTGTTTTCGGGGTTTCAGGTCAACCGAACTCTACTCAGTTTACAAACGGGTCTGAATCTTGAATCCGAACCCGACCCCTTCTCAAACGATTTGACCCAAACCCGAAATTTTTGTCGGGTTATGATCGGGTTTCATGTGTTTCAAATATAGATACCCCTATAGCTATGTGATTCTTCAAGCCATAAACACTCTTGATTAATTTCTAGCCCAAGGTCCCGACTTCCAAAAGTCTCTACGAGAAGAACCCCTTTCAGTGAGGAGTGATGCCATTTTAAGAATTTTGAGAGTGGCATGCTCCATGAATATGGAGAAGATCCAAGGCAAATTCAATCTGCTCCACCAAATGGCACATATCGATTCCCTCGATGATAGAGCTTTCATCAAGTATTTAGGTTTCTTAAAATGTCTAAATTAAGTGTATTGGATCTGTTGGATTCATCTCGTTGAGTCACTCAATTTAATAAGCATGTTATTTTGAGATATTATTTGATCATCAAATTAATGATTTGAACCTTTCAATATGCTTCAGTCCCCTTCTTTGGACGTACATAGTTGGACTTGGATTGAACCAATTTTAGTGTCATTGGGCTGGTCTAATTAATTAAAAGAAAGCTCACATGTAAAGTGTACAGGAGTTAATTAAAATGAATTAAAATGGCTTTAATAAAACTACAATAATTTTATAAAAATAAAAATAATTTATTAAAAAAAAAGATAAACACAACCGAATTAAATCTAAGATGCTATGGCGGCTGTAAAAAAAATGTGTAAATTTATTTTAACTGCTATATTTAATATTTTGTATGATTTTAATAATAGTAATTAATAATATTTGATGAAAAAAATATATAAAACATTTATTGGATTAATCCTAGGTTAGTATGTTTTATGATTATTTTTGTATTGATTTAAAAAGAGCTTAGGTGACCCTTTATTTTAAAAGTTCTTTCACGGAAAGACTGATGGATGAACCGTTAAAAATTACACTAAGGCTTTGTATTATGAGTACTTTTTGTAAAGGTAGTTTTAAAAATATTGATTAAGAGAACGGAATTTTCTAACGATGAAGTTTCCTAAAAATATTTCTATAAAAACGTAGCATACAAACAACGACCAAAAAAATAATTTATCTGTTACAAACCATTTTCAACTGGGCTAGGCCTTGTGGTTTTTTCCCTTTTAAGGGTTTTTCACGTAAAAAATCCTCTGTTCTCTGTGTGTGTTAGTTATACGTGCAACGCTAAGACGCAAAATAAAATCTCTATCGCCGCGTATTTTCTAGCCCACAACAGATTGGCGCGTCTGTGGGAAGTCAATCCCACTACACTAAGGAATCCTCCAATGGTCAACAGGCGTAGCCATCGCATCATGGGAACCTCCCGCTCTAATTCACACCAATCCAGGAATCAGTCCTGAATCAAGGACGACAGGCATCTGCCTCCTTTCACCCCGGTAACAGACACCCTGCAGGAGAAGGAACTTCAGGGCCGTCCCTAGAAGAACGTATCAGAAAAATGGAGGAATCTCAGAATGAGATCCTTCAGCTCTTAAGGGGAGTCAAGGACCAGCGCCGATACCCCAAGAAGATACTCTTCTCCCTCGAGATCAGCCAGGATTCGAAGACATTCTTCATGTCAAAGTCCCCCTTCCTCCGCCAAGGATGAGCCCTCCTACACATCCAGAGAATGAGCTTGCTGATACAGCAAGCTCTACCCATCCTTCGCGCACAGGCCACCGGCAGTATATGCCGTCGGACATCCCCGAGGACTTGGACCAACAGCACGTCACTGAACTCCCCGTAATACTCTACGACATGAGTTACGGAGACTAGTCCGAGAAGAGTTCCCCACAAGGGGTATCAGACAGTCCCTTCACCAACGGGACATTCAGGAGTCATCACCTTTCACCGAAGCTGTCCTCCGATACCCATTCCGGCAAGATTCAAACTTCCAAATATTGATTCTTACGATGGGACTTCAGACCCTACGAGCATATCGATCACTACCGCACCATTTATGCATATCCAACAGGCACGGGATGCTCTACTATGTCAAGTTTTTCTGTCACTCTTAAAGGGCAAGCTCGGACGTGGTTCTATTCACTGCCTGCCCGATCTATTCCATTATTTGTTAAATTGGCCAAATTATTCGTCGAACAATTTGTCGCCAACCGAAGAATGGTTAAAGACTCCTCCCATCTTTCAGGGATACGACAAAATGAGGGAGAATCTCTCAAAGAATACTTTCAAAGAATTTTTCGCGGAAGCCGGCGGCAAGTTCCAGGGGTAGATCCGAGTTGCTTAGAGGTGTATTTCTCGGAGGGCTTCGTCTGGCCCCTTTTACTCGGCACTAATGCGAGAGAAACGGTCCATTCATATGCTGATCTAATCCATCGAGTAGAGGCCCAAATCTCTGCCGACGAAGCCATTAATGCTCACAGGAGACAATTTGAACAAACAAATGGGAAGTGTATAAAATCTTCCAGAAATGGAGTATCCTCCCTCACAAGGAAGAAGCAACGAAATTATATTTTCCTCCTCGACCCTCACAGCCGCGACGAGAACCTCGCCAAGAAAAGGAGTACACACCACTTAATACATCCCAAACAAACGTATTAATGGCCATCCGGGGATCAGGAGAATGTGAAATGGCCACACCCTTTGAAGCCCAACGTCGGAAACCCAGGAGCAATATTGTCACTTCCACCGTAGCCGTGGGCACACTACTGAAGCATGTTGGCAGCTCAAGGAAGAAGTTGAGAGACTGATCCGACAAGGATATCTCCGACAATTCATCAAGAATACACCAACCCCGAGAAGAAGTTGGTCCGACAGGGGGGGCAGAATCAACAACAAAGGCAGTCGGAAAACAATCGCCAAATAGTGGGAGAAATTGGAACCATTGCTGGGGGCCTATCAACACCTTGCCAAGTTTTAATTGCATAGAGCACAATAGTGCTACTTGTTTTAAGTATCGTATATCTTTAGTATTGTGTGACTTCAGTACTGTCTATCTTTAATTTTGAATGTTGTTTGTGGTGTTTGTAGCTTCTCCCTCCTTAAGCTGTCTTAGGAAGCTATGTTTTTGTAAGACTTTATCTCCTTATCTTCTTCGAGTAAAATTATATTGATAAATTCGCAAAAGTAGTGAACTTTAATATCATTGACTCGAACAAATACATAATCGTTATTGTAGCTCAATCACCAGATAATCAATCCTTGGTGGATTCTCCGACCTCTTCCAAACAGGTTAACGTCGTCGAGCAGGGCTCTGGCATACAACCTCGGAAAGGTCTCACATCCTTGGTGGATTCTCCCGACCTCTTCCACACAGGTTAACGTCGTCGAGCAGGGCTCCGGCATCAACCTCGGAAAGGTCTCACATCCTTGGTGGATTCTCCCGACCTCTTCCAGACAGGTTAACGTCGTCGAGCAGGGCTCCGGCATACAACCTCGGAAAGGTCTCACATCCTTGGTGGATTCTCCCGACCTCTTCCACACAGGTTAACGTCGTCGAGCAGGGCTCTGGCATACAACCTCGGAAAGGTCTCACATCCTTGGTGGATTCTCCCGACCTCTTCCACACAGGTTAACGTCGTCGAGCAGGGCTCCGGCATACAACCTCGGAAAGGTCTCACATCCTTGGTGGATTCTCCCGACCTCTTCCAGACAGGTTAACGTCGTCGAGCAGGGCTCCGGCAGCATAACCTTGGAAAGGTCTCACATCCTTGGTGGATTCTCCCGACCTCTTCCACACAGGTTAACGTCGTCGAGCAGGGCTCCGGCATACAACCTCGGAAAGGTCTCACATCCTTGGTGGATTCTCCCGACCTCTTCCACACAGGTTAACGTCGTCGAGCAGGGCTCCGGCATACAACCTCGAAAAGGTCTCACATCCTTGGTTAACATCGCCAGAATGTCGTCAATGGACTTCTATCTTACTTCTCCATAATATAAAAATTCTACCAAATTTTGAATTTTCTCCGTCGTCTGAACTTTTGCCTTGCAGGACTTTCGACGGACTTCTACCCGACATCGGACTTCTCCAGGTCGTCTGACTTCTGCTCGTAAGCGGACTTCTACTCGTCGTTGGACTTCTGCACGTCGACGAACTTTCATCGGTCTTCTGCCCGATGTCGCACTTTTCCCCGACGTTAGAATTCTACTCGACGTTAAGTTTCCACCTTTCGTTGGATTCATGTCCGTTGTCAAACTACTACCGTCGTCGAATTTCTGCTCGTCAGCGGACTTCTACACGACGTCGGACTTCTCCTTGTCGTCGGACTTCTGCTCGTCGACGAAATATTCATCGGTCTTCTGCCCAAGGCCGTTCTTCTACCTGACTACGGGCTTCTGCTTGCCGTCAGACTACTAACCGTCGTCAGCTTTTGCCCGTCGACGGACTTTCATCGGTCTTGTACTGGAGATGCACCTCTACCCGACTTCGTACTTCTACTAGATGTCGTACTTCTACCAGTTAATAGACTTTTGTCGGTCTTCTGTCCGACGCTGTATGACTACCCGACGTTGAATTCCTGCCTGTCATCATACTTTCTCCCTGCTGGAAGTATGCCCGTCATTTCAACCTCCCTCCTTACAACGGTTTATCCGACCTCCATCGCAACCACCAAACATCAAAACTCCACAAGATCTCTCGAAGAAAAGAGGGAGAAAGAGAAGAATGGAAAATCTCCGGACTTCCTTGCCAAGAGAGTGGCTCAGAAAACTGAGGGAAGGCCTCAATAGAAAGGACAGAGGGAGATGGGGGAAAGAAGAGAATGAAAAATCTCCGGACTTCCTTGCCAAGAGAGGGCCTCAGAAAACTGAGGGAAGGCCTCAATAGAAAGGACAGAGGGAGATGAGAAGAAAGGAGGAGAAGAAGAGAAGAAAACAGAAGAAGAAGAGGAGTTGAGTGAATTTCTAAGGGCTTGAAGGGCCTATTTATAGTTTTTTGGGAAAAAAGAAGGAAGTTTCTAGAATTTCTAATTTTCTAAATTTTTTTAAATTTTTCTGATTTTTTCGGAATTTTTTGAGATTTTTTAGGAATTTTTTTGGCCAAAAACAATTAAAAAATCATTTTTTTTAACGTCGTGGGACCCACTTGAGGCGGTGGAAATAAAACCCGGCACCTCGCCGCCGTCGAAACGACGCGAACAGCGCGTGAATCCGCGGCTTATTCACGCGGATCGCAGCCTCCTTTTGGCTGACGGCAACCGGCCAAGCAACCCGGCAGGCGGCCGGCGGCAACTACCGCGGGAAGGCCGCGGGAGCGGCCTGGCGTGCCGCGCCTGGCGTGCGCGAAACAAGCACCCGCGGAGCGGGCTAGGCGGGGCCGCGGAGTGACCCGCGGAGCGGGCCATGCGGCCCGCGATTCGGTTCGCCGGGGCGTGGAACGGGCCGGCTGGCCCGGCAGCGCCGGCAGCGGCGACCAGCGGCGGCGGCCGCGGTGGCCGGCCGGTGAGGCCGGTTCGGCCGTCCGGTCCAATCCGGGACCCAAATTTCGTCCCGAAAACAGCAAATCGGACGTTTTTGGGGTCCCCGGACACGTTTTTCGACGTTCCGGACTCAATTTTGACACCTTCGGAGCTCATCGAGGCCTCCTTGACTTGATTTGTGCAAAATTTCAACTTTATGGAACGTAATTTTTGCTATTCGACCAACGCAAAATGCCGACACTTATATTTTCGGACTCCTGGGGCTTCGACGTCCGAAAATAGGGGGGCAACTGATACGTCATCACAAAATTAGCTTGATTGGGCACGAATCTCGAAGCAAAAGCTAGTTGGAAACTTCAAAAATTAAATCCGGGAGTATATGAACTCCAATTTCAGCGAACTTAAAGTCAAACTGAGCGTCTCGGAAATACAAACCTAACGACACCAAGATTGACCCAATCCGAGCCCAAATGAGTCCGAATCAAGGGCTCAAAGTACTGTTGGAAGGTTCAAACAGCAATTTGAGTTACCAAAAGGTCTCCGATTTTTACGAGCTTATACTCGAATTGAACGGCTCGACGAGACAAATCCAACGAGCCCAAGATCGCTGAATTCCGACATCATTAAGGCCTTCAAATGGCCAACGAACGATGCACGATCGTAGGATTCAATATCGGCCGTCCATTTGACCACTCCCTACTCGCCCTTGATCTCACACCTATTTACGGACCACGCCACTCCAGAAAATCTATAAATAGAGCCCTCATTCTTCACAAGAGAGGATCCAAGCAAGAGAGAGAAGAAGAGAAGAGAAGAGAGGAAGAAGAGAAGGAAGGAGTTCCTCTCGACAGCCGCCGGACCACGCCGGACAACCGCAGAACCTCGCCGGACCACCGCCGGACCACCGCAGGAATCTCGTCGGACCACCGCCGGACCACCGCAGGAACCTCGTCGGACCACCACCCTTAAGGCCCGACGTTCAGTCCCTACGTCCTGCCAAAGACCCGACGTCTTGTTCAAGGCCCGACACTCAGTCCCTACTTCCTGTCAAAGACCCGACGTCTTGTTTAAGGCCCGACGTTCAGTCCCTACGTCCTGCCAAAGACCCGACTTCTTGTTCAAGGCCCGACACTCAGTCCCTACTTCCTGCCAAAGACCCGACGTCTTGTTCAAGGCCCGACACTCAGTCCCTACTTCCTGCCAAAGACCCGACGTCTTGTTCAAGACCCGACACTTAGTCCCTACGTTCTGCTGAAGACCCGACGTCCTACTCAGGGCCCGACATTCAGTCCCTACGTCCTGCCGAAGACTCGACGTCTTACTTAAATAATTGATTGTAATCTGTTCACCCCTGGAGGTGATCCAGTCCTTTGTAACCTACTCAAAATCTAGTGGAACCATTTTCAACTGGGCTAGGCCTCGTGGTTTTTTCCCTTTTAAGGGTTTTCCACGTAAAAAATCCTCTGTTCTCTGTGTGTGTTAGTTATACGTGCAACGCTAAGACGCAAAATAAAATCTCTATCGCCGCGTATTTTCTAGCCCACAACAAACCTAAATTTATTACACATTTTTCAAACTAAATTAATATTTATATTAGTATATGATTAAATTTTTGTATTCATGAAAATGTAGAAAAAAAGGCATTCTTCTGATGACCAGATTAGAAGAGTAGATGTATTAGATTTGGCTTATATTAATAAAGATAGAGGTAGACTTAAAAAGACTTGGCTAGAAAATATTATAAATTATGTTTCTTTATTAGATTTAAATGAGAATTTATGTAGCGGACCCCAAAATCCAAATAGTGGGATGAAGGTTTTTTTTTTTTGTTATTATTGTATGGAAATGCAGAAAAAATAGAAAACATGAATTGTTTTTATTTATTTCCTTCTTTTAAATTTAAGTTATTCTAAGCTCCTTTAGCTAATTTAAATTAATGCAAAGTTCATTTTCATATATTTGCCAACATATTATAGTTTTAAAATCGGTGTTGGTGCCAAGGTGGAGCTCTGTAGGGGTGTCAAAATCAAGTAATGGCTAGGATTCAAGAAAAACCCGATATTCTCATTAGAAAATATTAGACATGTCACGCGACTCACGCGGGATGTTCCCGGGTCAAACTGGGTTGTTTTCGGGGTTTCAGGTCAACCGAACTCTACTCAGTTTTACAAACGGGTCTGAATCTTGAATCCGAACCCGACCCCTTTCTCAAACGATTTGACCCAAACCCGAAATTTTTGAGTCGGGTTATGATCGGGTTTTCATGTTGTTTCAAATATAGATACCCCTATAGCTATGTGATTCTTCAAGCCATAGAACACTCTTGATTAATTTCTAGCCCAAGGTCCCAGCTTCCAAAAGTCTCTACGAGAAGAACCCCTTTCATGTGAGGAGTGATGGCCTATTTATAGAATTTTGAGAGTGGCATGCTCCATGAATATGGAGAAGATCCAAGGCAAATTCAATCTGCTCCACCAAATGGCACATATCGATTCCCTCGATGATAGAGCTTTCATCAAGTATTTAGGTTTCTTAAAGATGTCTAAATTAAGTGTTATTGGATCTGTTGGATTCATCTCGTTGAGTCACTCAATTTTATAATAAGCATGTTATATTTGGATATTATTTGATCATCAAATTAATGATTTGAACCTTTCAAATATGCTTCAGTCCCCTTCTTTGGACGTACATAGTTGGACTTGGATTGAACCAATTTTAGTGTCATTGGGCTGGTCTAATTAATTAAAAGATAGCGTCACATGTAAAGTGTACAGGAGTTAATTAAAATGAATTAAAATGGCTTTAATAAAACTACAATAATTTTATAAAAATATAAATAATTTAATTAAAAAAAAAGATAAACACAACCGAATTAAATCTAAGATGCTATGGCGGCTGTAATAAAAATGTTGTAAATTTATTTTAACTGCTATATTTAATATTTTTGTATGATTTTTAATAATAGTAATTAAATAATATTTGATGAAAAAAATATATAAAACATTTATTGGATTAATCCTAGGTTAGTATGTTTTTATGATTATTTTTGTATTGATTTAAAAAGAGCTTAGGTGACCCTTTATTTTAAAAGTTCTTTCACGGAAAGACTGATGGATGAACCGTTAAAAATTACACTAAGGCTTTGTATTATGAGGTACTTTTTGTAAAGGTAGTTTTAAAAATATTGATTAAGAGAACGGAATTTTCTAACGATGAAGTTTCCTAAAAAATATTTCTATAAAAACGTAGCATACAAACAACGACCAAAAAAATAATTTATCTGTTTCTAAATAGAAAAGGGAGTACGTGAACCCTGAAAACTTCGCCAGCGTCTCAACCCTTATCCACTTCCATGCTACAATGTCCAAAATCCAACCTCCATAACCCTCGCTGCCACCAGCGGCACCTCTGCCATCTCTGGTGCTACACATCATGAAAACCTTTCCACTTCCCATCATTGCCAAGCATGCATGAAGTCCCCTCCCTCCCCTCTACTTCTTGAGCAACCTCATTCCTCCCACTCCCTCTCTTATATTTGATGGAATCAAATAAAACAGAACAAAAAAGAATGGAAGAAGAATAAACTCAAAAACAAAATTTTGTTCTTCACTAGAACTTCACGGGAACGAAACAAAATAGAGAGAAAAAAAACAACTGTTTCGGAATTCTAATACACGATACACACAAAAAATAGTTTTTAAAATTGTCTACAATTAAATAAAATAAAATAAAACGATGCTTGGTTTGATAAATATCCAATAGTCCCCCCCCCCCCCGAACCCAAGACTTTCTTCATCCCAAGCATCTTTAGTAGCTTCACAAACCTCGGTGTCGGCAATGCTTTAGTGAACAAATCAGCTACCTGATCCTCTGTACTGCAATGCTCCATGCTAATCTAACCCATCTTTATTGCATCTCTGATAAAATGATAACGCACATCAATTTGCTTACTCTTGCCATGTTGTATTAGATTTTTGGCCAATGCGATCGTCGACTTGTTGCCCACATAAATTGTTGTAGTTTCATCAATCTTTTCATAAATTAATTCAATAAATTCTTCAACCACATTGCTTCACAAGTAGATAAGGCTATAACTTTCTGCTTCTATGTGCTCGAAGTGAAGGTTGTATCACCAACATAAAATACATATCCACTTGTGCTTTTTCTTTCCTCATGATCATTTGCCCAATCACTATCATAATATCCAAGTAAGCTCATGTCACCATTGCACTGATAATGAAGGTCAAACTCAACTGTCTCACTGATATATATAAGAATCCTCTTTACTGTAAGCCAATGTGACTCCCTCAAATTCTCCATGAATCTACTCAAGATGCCCATACTATACACAATGTCAGATCTCGTCACTGTTAAGTATCTAAGGCTCCCAATCAAACTTTTGTACAATGTTGGATCAATCAAGTTTTCTTCTCTTTCTTTTGTGAAATTAACTCTAGTTTGCATTGGTGTTGACATATTATTATAATAATTCATCCTAAACTTCTCAAGCAACTCTTTTGCATACCTCTTTTGACATATCCAAATGCCATCATTTTTCTGATACACTTATATACTCAAAAATAATGACATGAGACCAACATCTGTCATATCAAATCTTTTGAATATAGTTGATTTAAAGCATGTAATCATATGCTCATCATCACTTGTTATAAACAAATCATCTACATATAAGCATATAATTAATCTGTTGCCATTTGAGTCTATTTCATATACACACCATGTTCATAAGGGCATTTAGTGAAACCTTCTTCTCCAAAATGCTTATGAATACATAAATTCCAAGCCCTCTAGGCTTTCTTCAAGCCATACAAGTCTTTTTTTAAATGATACACCACATGTTCTTTTCCCTTCACAATAAAACCTTCATGTTGATCTACATATACTTCTTCCTCCAAAACACCATTCAAGAAATCCGACTTCATAACTAATTAATGAATCTGCCTTTTATTCATAGCTGTAATAGAGAAAATTAATCTGACTGTATCAAATCTTGCAAACCGGTGCAAATACCTCTTCATAATTTATCACTTGCTTTTGCTTGTACCATTTAACTGCAAGTCTAGTCTTGAATTTGTTTACATCTCCATCAACATTCTTCTTCACTTTGTACACACACTTGACACCAATAGATTTTTGACCCTTAGGAAGTGCGGTCAAATTCCATGTGTCATTTCTCTCAATAGCATCAATCTTCTCTTTCATAGCATTCATACATCTCTTCTCTGTAACTGCCTCATTAAAATTTAAAGGCTCTTCATCTATATATAAAGCAAATTGAGACAACTCCTCATTATAATTTGTAGTGTCATATACCTCCTACAGGCTTCTTGTCTTCATCTTTTCCATACCATTACTAGAAAATTTTCTCAATCTCACTGTAGTGTGTAGTGGTGTTTATTGCTCTATATCATTAACAATTTTTTCTAAATTTCTCACAACTATGGCATCCTCCTTATTGTCATTTTCAAGCCAATATCAAGTTAAGTTCTCCTCAAATCTCGCATCTCTACTCACTATCATTTTTTGTTGTTGTAGGATTATACAATTTATAGGCTTTGGACATTTTACTGTATCCTACAAACACACACTTCTCAGATTTTTTATCTAACTTTCTTCTCTTTTTATATGGTACATGAATATAAAAAATACTCGCAAAAACTCTCAAGTGATTAACAATAGGCTTATGATCACTCCAAATTTCAAAAGGGTTTGAGATGGATTACTTTTTTATGTTGTTCTATTCAACAAATAAACAGCACATGACACAGCTTCAGTCCAAAGTAGATTGGGCACTTGCCTCTCCTTCAATATGCTCCCAGCCAATCCCATAATTGTTCTATTCAACCTCTCAGCTACCTTATTTTGTTGCGGTGTGTATCTAGTTGTTAACTGATGGTGTAACTCATTCTCCTTCAAATAATTTTGTATCTCATGACTAACGTATTCTCCACCTCTATCACTCCTCAACGTTTTAATGAAATGACTACTCTCTCTCTCTCCACAAGTGCTTTGAATATTTTTAGGTATTCAAATACTTGAGACTTCTCTTTTAAAAAATATACCGAGACTTTTCTGCTATAATCATAAATAAATGTGAGAAAATAACAATGACCTCTAATAGAAGTAATGTGCATTGGTCCACATAAATCTAAATGAATAAACTCTAATGGCTTCAAGGCTCTCCATGATTTTTCAACTGAAAATGATGCTCTAATATGCTTTCTTGCAACACATGCTTCACATATCTTGTCTTGTACTTCAATATATGGAAATCCATCAACTATGTTCTTCTGGCTCATATAAGAAAATGTCTTGGAACTCAAGTGACCAAATATGCAATGTCATAATCTTGAATGATCATCTATGGAAGTTTTCAAATAATCATTCAAACTGCAAATCATCCTCATGGGATACATTTTATTTGGAGTCACCTTCAACTTGGCTATAAAAAATTCATACTTATCTTTAATGGTACATGTGTCAAAAGAAAATGTCAACACATATCCCTTTTTATTTAGTTATCTAACACTAAGCAAATTATACTTAAGATTTGAAACATATAAGACATCTGATATCTTCTTTTCTCTCTTCTTTGTTTACACCAAAAAATTAAATTTTCCTTCCATAAATAATTTATTTTCATCTCCCATGCGTACTTCACTTTGGATTGAATTATCCAAAGTAACAAACAATTTTCTATTGCCAGTCATATGATTACTACATCCACTATCAATAAATCATACATCTCATAAATCACCAAACTCCTTACTATGTGTAAGAAACATTGTGTCTTCACCTTTCTCCACTTCTTTTTCTTGCACCATATTTAAATTTACCTATTGATTTTCCTGTCTCCTCCAACAAAATCGATAAGTATGTCTGTACCTTTTGTAAAAGTGACATTTGATATTGACAATGTTGTTTTTTTTTACCTTTGAATCCATGTCCATGACCACGTGCACCTTCTCCATCACTTTGTGTAGATTCTCCTCCACCAGTACGACCTCTTTCTCTAGTGCCATAAGAACCTCTTCCTCTACCAAAACCTCTTTCACAACCACCACTAAAATTCCCATGCAATGCCACTTGAGTTTGGAAGGCTTCCTAAAGTAGTATTGAATCATATTGCTTCATCCTTAATTCATGTAATTGAAGAGATCCAAGCAACCCTTCAATAGACATTTTGTCTCTTCTATGACTACTACCGTGGCTTCAAATTTTCTGGTTAAGCTTAGTAGAATCTTTTCAATAACTCTTTTATCTTCAACAAATTCTCTATTCAACTTCAATTGGTTAACAATGGCAATTACCAGATTGAAATATTCTTCTACACTTTTCGACTCCTCCATCTTCAACATATCAAATTAGCTTTATAGGGTTTATCAACGTACCATTTTCATTATCTCATCTCCTTTATAAGAAGTATGTAGTGTATCCCAAGCCTCCTTTGCGGTCTTCCCTGTAGAGATCCGCTCAAAAATAATTTCATCTACCGCTTGATAGATGAAGAAAAGGGCCTTCCGATCTTTCTTCTGATTTTCTTTCAATTCTTGAAGAAGCATTTGATTCAAATGTCTCTCAACTTCGGGCTCCTAAAAAGTGCTCTCAACAATCTCCCATAACTCTTGAGATTGATATAACACTCGCATTTGAATACTTCATTAATTGTAATTCTTCTTCATGAACTTGGGCAACTATGGTTGCAAATTATTGGTGCTTGAACTCGCTTCCATTATCCAACCTAGCTCTAGTACCACTGATGGAATCAAATAAAACAAAACAAAGAAGAATGGAAGAAGAAAAAACTAAAAAACAAAACTTTGTTCTTCACTAGGCCTTCACGGGAATGGAACAAAATAGAGAGAAAAAAAAACTACTCTTTCAGAATTCTAATACACGATACACACACAAAAATAGTTTTTAAAACTGTCTTCAATTAAATAAAACTAAAAACTAAAATGAAACGACGCTTGATTTGATAAATATCCAATAAAATCCCTTGCTCTTATCCTCGCCACACACCACAACCCGTCGCCTGATCCGACGAAGCAGGCTGTCAAACCCAATCCTTTCGAGCACACCCCTTCGTCAGGAACTTTTATTACATCCAGTGAACGTACGCTCCTCTACGTTCGGTTTTAGGCCAAAAACGCGCAATACCGAGTACCGAGTACCGAGTACCGAGTTGTACCGAGTTTTTTCAAAAAACTCGGTATTGCGCTGTTTTGGCCTAAAACCGAACGTAGAGGAGCGTACGTTCACTGGATAAAATAAAAGTTCCTTCGTCAGTCAGCAAAACCCCCCCTTCTCCAGATCATACCACTCAGTTGAATAAGTAAACTGCCCTTGGGTTTGCGTTTTGTATCCACTTATCGCCCAAAATCTGCCCCTGATTACCACGTACTCCCTGACTCTGGTCTATCTCCTTCGCCATCGCCTCTCACTCACCTGCCTCCACATAGTAAATCTCCAATGTATGCAGTGTGTTCTTCATCTCACCATGCCCTATGGTGATGGAAACCCTCCCGCCAAATACTGTGCAAGCAAAGAAAGACTGCGAGGTTGACATCAGTCTACCTTTTCTTCACTCATTGGTGTCTTGATCTACAATCCACACATTTAGTACTAGATGGAGTGTCACAGGATATATCCTGTCCACCGACAAGGATCAGTTTCCCCTCGACGGCGACACATTAAGCAAAAATCAGAATTGGCTCCTATGAAGCTTGGCGGTGCTATGAATTGTCTGTGGCAATATATATGGATAAGGTGTAAACCAGCGGGTAGAGATCTGTGGGGTTTGCAGCGATGGAGAGGACGGTGTCGTCTAGGTCTTAGATGACAAAGATCATATCCTCCGCCGAACTAATTCTCTCACGGTGATGGCGAAAGGATCGAGCGGTTACTAAATCACGCCAACGACGGGGATCAGGCGGAGGCCAGGGAGGAAGCGGTGTGGAACTCTCATTATGCAATCTAATACTATATCATCCTAAGGCTATGTCGAATCAGCTCTATCATGATCTATATTTCAAAAGGTTAGAATTAGAAAGAAAGACTGAATTGTGTTATCGAAATTATCAGAAGAAATGTGAGGAAAATGGAGTTGAGTGCGAGGGTTGGATTCAAAGTAGTGAGGAGTGAGAAGTGAGGCGGGGGCAGGGGTTTATCTAAGAATAAGCACAGAATGGGTGATGCTGAAGATGCTTTTAATAACCCATATTTTGATGAAAGCAAAAAAATTTTAAGACTCATTTTATTTCTAAATCATAAACCGTCCTCGTCATAAGATATGTATTATTATATTTTTTTAAAAAATAAAAAAGTATTATTGTATTTTAATTATAATAATTTTTTTGTGATTTTTGGCACTCATGAAAATACTTAAAAAATTGTCACCCATTAGTACAAATAAAGATTTTAATACCGTTAGTTGTATGTTTTGCAAATTGATTTCATCATAATTTTCTTAAAAAATTAAATATTTTATGAATATTTTTAATAGTTTTTAAACACCCAAAAATATATATATGAATTTTATATTAAAAATTAATTATATTATTATTGTATTATAAACATCTAATGCTAGTTAATCTTTATTGAAGCTAATTTTCTTATTCATTTTCAACAACAGAATCAGATTAGGAAAACAGCAACATAGAATCGGATTAGGAAAATTAGAGAGAAAAAATGAGGAAAGATAAAATATAACGTAGTTTTGAAAGTCGTAGAGAGATTTTTGTAGCCGACGGACAATGGAGGAAAGAGGGATCGTAGTCGGCAGGAAATGGTGGTTGAATGGACCGTAGTCAGTGGACAACGGAAATTGGAGGGACAGTCGTTTACGTTTGACGAAGTGATCGTAGTCGGCGGGTGATAGTAGTTGATGAGCGGTGGAGGTCAGAGGGATGCTAGTTGGTTGGCGACTGTGGTCGGACGGATTGTGGCTTGGATGTGTCAAACATCTTTGGTTGATTTCTTCTGATCACTTTCATGTATGTTAATGTCATCGAGCAATGCTCTAACGAGCAATGCTCTAACAAACGACCTCGGATAAGAAAAATATCCTTTATAGATTTTTCCATCTTTCATGCAAGTTAATGTTATCAAGCTGTGCTTTGAAAAATAATCTCGGATATGTCAAATATCTTTTGCGGATTCTTTCAACCTCTTCCATACATATTAATATAATCGAGCAATATCATGACAAACAACTTTTAATATGTCAAAAATTATTGGTGAATTCCCTCAAACTCTACCTCACAGGCTATAGTCAAGTAACACTTTGAAAAGCAATCTTGAATAAGTAAAATATTCTTGGTAGATTTTCTCGACCTCTTCCATATAAGTTGATATCATCGAGCAACGCTTTGACAAATAACCTCAAATATGTTAAACAACTTTGGTTAATTTCTCCTAACCTCCATCATATGAGCTAAAATAATCGAGTAACACTATGATAAATAATCTTCAATATATCAAACATCCACAGAGAATTTATCGAGTAGTCAACGCCATTAAGAAATACTTTTGCAAGCAATCTCAGATGTGACAAACATCTTTGGATTTCTCTTGACCTTTTATATACAACACTTTGAAGCATCTCTCTTCAACCCCTCTTAAAGGAAAGATCAAAACCTCATCATCATCGGGCCTCCACTCAATTGGCACCATTAGTGTGGTGTTATACTATTGCCGTCGACACATAAACTAACTCCTTCTCTCTGGCTATCTGCTTTCTACCGCCGTCAACATTGATGCTTACTGAACAAAACACAACTCTACCACAACCATCATCGGCTCCTTGCTCGATCACCATCAGCATCATACACTTCAACTGCCTCTAATCAACATACACCTATCGTTGCCTGCATCAAAGGAGACTATGAGTTTATTATTTTTATTGATGGTCTTGCGACTCCTACAGTACAATCTTCGCCCTTGTTATAGGATGTTAAGAAATCTAGGAGAAATCTCGAGCTCTTCTTGATCCTTCTTGCAAGAGAGAGAGGGAGAGGGAAGGAGAGGAGGGAGCTGTTGGAGGAAACTATCTAAATATTTATTTTATTTTCCCCAAAAATTTTACATCAACTCATACATCTTATTTATAAGAATTTATTTAAATGTGATGTCTCACGAAGTAATATAATTAAAATTGGACCAATAAATCCTAACAATTTCCACATTGGTCCAAATTTTACAATAAAAAAATTCTAAGAACCATCTATATCAAAGAATTCGCGCATCCTTGCTCTATGAGCGCAAGAATATATAATATGCTATATGATAATAAACCTATTACATATGTATTTATAATAAATAATATATGTATTTTATTGAGAGATGTTATTCAACATCGGACAAATTTCATAAAAAAAATCATGATAATAATCAAAATCAAGAAAAAAAGTGTCCCAACACTACCAAAAAATAGGGTTTTCGCAGCATAAAATTTCACTTTTCCCGGCGGTTATACCCGCTACAATTTAATTTGCAGCGGTTGGCGAACCGCTGCATAGCCGCTGTTTTTGCCATCCGCTGCAACGGCCTTCCGCGGCGGTTTGAAGACCGGCGGGGTAGCGTTTTTTCTAGCATATTTTTGGCAGCGGTCTTAACCGCTGCAAAGATACAGAATTATGGCGGTTTTAACCGCGAGAAAAGCTAGCGAAATCGACCTTATAACTGATTTACGGCGGTTTTCTGGGATGTAGTGGCGGTTATAACCGCCACTACGGTCCAGAATTTTTTTTTTTTAAAATTGTGAAACCTTGCCGTTCACCCTACAGTACTACACCTGCAACAAATAACAAATAAATTAAACCACACCCGGCTACACCTGCAGCAAACAACAAATAGACCACAAATCATGACATAGGGATTCTTTCATGGATCCAAATAGAAATTCATATACATATTCTAAGTCACAAATCATATCATCTCTAAATTTCTTATAGATAATGTGGTGTCTACATTCCCCTATTTAAAACATTATCTTTTCATGAACTCAATATTTCATACCAAGACCTAAAGGCTTGTTATAATCCATACAAAATTTTCTTAAGTTTAAATATATGATCATAATGTAGATGATCTATAAAACTTGATGTTTTATATGTAGTTTCTTTATCTATATGATATAATTTAAACCCTTTATAATAAGAAAACAATTAGAAATCACAAAATGCCAAGTCAAACTCAAGAAAGATTAGTAGGGAATACTATTTCTTATATAACAAGGAAATGAGCACAAAATAACAATCTTACATTTCAAAATCAAAACAACAAAAGTTTGAAATTACATAAAATATCCACATCACCAAAAGTATCACATCTAATGCTAGTGCTCATCAGCAGACTGTCAGGCATCAGATAAATTGTCATTTCCACCCTGAAAATAATATAAAGAGAATGAATGAGATAATAATAATCAAGCAATTTACATTTAACTTAAAAAAAAAAATTATACCATTTCTGATCCTCCATGGGGTGGATGATTCCTTTGAATTTCTTGCACAAACTGTCTCATCTCATCACGAAATGAGCCAAATTCTCTCGCCTGATTATCACGAAATGATATGAACTCCTCTCTAAGACTAGCTATCTGTCCAAAACTGCTGCCGCTACCACTACCTTCTTCATTTTTGCTTTGAGGAAAGAATCTAGTCGGCGTAACACCAAATCCCTGGGTACGAACTCTACCTGAATGTTCTGGTCCCATAACTATAGCAAAAACTCTCTCATTAGCTTCAATATTTCCTTCTTCAGGTGTAAGCCCTTCTTGGGCAAGAAGTTTGCATGCCTGCGTCTACAATTAAAAAACATATAGTTAAATATATTGAAGAATGAATTTATAAAAAAAATTATAATAACTATATATATATGTACCCATCGCTGCATAGCGTCCTCAGATGACCATGTCCCATCTTTATGCATCCTATTAATTTTCCATAATTGTAATCGGTCCGTAATAGACTACAAAAAAATATAATAACATTGTAAGTTTGAAAATAAAGTATTTAGTAGTTATAAATAAATGTTTAATTTTATACCGTTTCCTTTTGCCTTCGAACTGAACTCACACGACCCATTGTGTGAGGACAAGTTTGTTTCTTGGCATTGGCAGAATTTTTCGCAGCCCTTTCCTGTAATACATGATAATGTTACACTCCAAATTTTAAAATATGTAAAAAAAAACTTAATCACAATATTTACCTGGTCCTCCGGCTTTGACCACTTGTTAACAAGTTGACACCATTGCAACTGATCTACTCCAGCTGGAACTGTCTCTAAAATTTCCTGAATTGGTCTACTGTCCCAATGCTCAGCCTTTAAGGTTGTTTTATAATTACGCCATTTAACACCAAGGGATTGAAGAATCCAATGGCGCATATGACCAGGAAACTCAAATTTAGACTGCAATTACAAATATGATATGGTTAATAATATAAAACATAAAAAATTCAAATTTGCTATGAAATAAATATACCTCAACTTCAGCTAACATTTTTTTCTTATATGGCTCCATACCCTTATTTCTCCAATCAGGGAATGATATTGGAGCCAAAACAGGGTCTCTTGCAACAACACCAAGATATGTTCCTAGCAAAATCGACTCAGGTATGCTACAAGGGATGTTGTTTTCATTTACTTCTATATGAATTCGTGTCCCTGGCGGCATATTCTGTATATCAGCACATGTTGTTCTCCCCCTACGCCTTAAAGGATTTCCTTGCTCATCTACATAATTCAAAATAAATTAATAAGCATGATAGGTCCTTGCTCATTTACATAATTCAATTAAAATAAAATGAATGTTATAAAAAGAAAACCATACCTACGAGCCATACCCCCTCTTGTGGGGTTGGAGCTGCAGCACAAAATGAATGTCGTGAAGCCTGTTGTGTCCCACTGCACTCAATCTCTTCTTGTGAATCTGGGTCTACTTGAGTACTAGCAGAAGGTATGATTGATTCAGTCTCCCTACTACTTTCACCTCTACTTGATCCTCCTCTACTTGATCCACCTCTGCAAACTACCTTCTTTGCTTGTCTAAAACGACTACCTCTTGTCATTTCCTGCAATGAAAAAAAAATTAGAAGTGTTTGTTATATATTGAATTGCATATAATCATTTATGAGAACAGCATATAAATGTAGAACACAACAGTGTTGTTGGAAGAAAACAACATATAAATGTAGAATAGCACTCAATCAATTTTTTAAAGCAAATATAATTTTTAGCAATTTATAAAATCTTCACAAATTTCAAAGCAAATATAATTATAGAAATTCATGATAGCAGACCTCAAACTTAGAAATTTCAAGAAAAAAATCGTTGCTAATACCTTATAAATTTTGGAATGATCACATAAATTTGACAGCCATGATCACCAGTGAGCAGTTTTTTACCATTGCCTACATGAATTCTTTTTCTCCTTTCCTGTCCAAGTGAAATTTCTAGAATTGCATCTCAAAATGAATGGTTCAGTTAGTTCCTCAATAGATTTTGCAGAAAAGCAGGCTCTTTGATACAGGTTTTGCTCAATAGATTTGACCAGGAAGTTAAATAGAATGGCTAAATTGAAAACATGCAAATTCCACAAACTGAAACTAAATCGAAGCCTTTTTTGGCTAGTTATGAATGTAAAATTTAGGAGTAATTATCAAATTAACATCAAAATTTTATGTAAACAAATGCTCATACAAAAAAAAATCTAAGTACCTTACAATATAAAACTACAATCATCAAAATAATAGAAACCAGAAACCAAAATTCATCTTCTTCTATAATCAATTAATGAAGGTCTATGGCACATCTGGTGATAAAGAAATATTACAATCAAATGCATCTCGTGGTTTAACTCTCACAACAAAATTCCAATTCAGATTTTTAGCATCTTCAATGTAGAATACAGGCTCCACTTGTGAAGAGAAAACAAAAGGATCATCCTGGATTTTTTGACCTGTATGAATAAGCCTTGAGAAGTTCACAAGTGTGTAACCAAATTCATCTTGTTTTATGCCTGTTGAACTTGTGTTTGCCCAATCACATTTGAATAATATCACCTTGAATATGTTAGAGTAATTTATTTCAATAATATCATTAATTTTTCCATAATAACTAAAATTTCCAATCTCTGTTGTATTAACAACACCAAAATTCTGGGTTTTTTTGCCTTCATCTCGTTCTTTAGTATGAAAAATATAACTATTAATGAGCATACCCTTATATCTGTTTGCAATTTTGTTGGGGCCCTTAGCCAGTGCTTTGATTTCTTCTGAAATTTCCAAATCATTAGAACTTGAAACCTAACAAGGAATAAAAAAATATATTTACTATGTCATGATACATTTAATATTAAATAACAATGTAAGTTTGAAAATAGAGCGTACCGTATTACGCAACCACTCATGAAATATTTCGTTAATAAGCCTCTCTAAATCTATATATGTTAGATGTGTATGACCGCGTCGCTTTCTTCTCTCTCTATCTTTGAAAAGTTGTCTATAACTTTCAATATTATCACAATGCCGGAGAACATATCTATGTGCCTGAACCAAAGAATTATCATCTAAGGTGAATGAAGTCACCTTTCCCAAGGGAGTACCACCACTTGAAAATTTAAAAATAAATTGTGCATCAGCTGTTGTTGCGGCTTTATTCAAAAATTGAGACCGCTCAAGATATTTAGAACAGAAAGTTATCCCTTCTTCAGCAATATAACCCTCCGCAATAGAACCTTCAGGTTGTGCTTTGTTAGCTACATAGTCTTTTAATACTATAAAAAATCTGCAATAATAAAAACCTTTAAGAGATTATGTAATTACAATCATGATAACTTGAATTAGTAATTATAATTGAAATACCTCTCAAACGGATACATCCATCTATACTGAACCGGACCACCTAATTTTACTTCCTCGGCCAAGTGAATAAGTAAATGAACCATGATCGTGAAGAATGATGGGAGTATTGATCTTTCCATTTTACACAATGTTATTGCAATATTATTATGGAGTATGTCCAACTCTTTTGGATCAATAACCTTGGCACAAATTGACTTCAAAAATTTTGAAATCTCCACTAGAATATGTATAATTTCATCGGATGGAGAACATGACCTCAAAGCAATAGGTAGAAGTTCTTCAATTAGCACATGACAATCATGACTTTTTAAGCCCACAATCTTACATTCAGCAACGTTAATACACCTTGAGATATTAGATGCATAACCTTTGGGCATTTTCATATTTTTCAAAACTTGACAAAACATCAGTTTCTCTTTTTTTGACATTGTGAAGCAAGTTGGTGGCAAAAATCTTAAAGTTATGCATCTAATATCTCAACGCGCGAGCACAGAGGAAGATGAATTAGGGATTCGGGTGTCTTAAAGTTATGTATGGGATTTGCCAGCGGTTTTAACCGGTGCAAATTGCATCGGTTTTAACCGCTGCAAATGAAAACGATTTCGAGCGAATTTGGGTGCTTTCGCAGCGGTTTTGAAAACCGGTGCAAAAAACCGCTGCGAAAGGTCCTGTTTTTTAGTAGTGCAAGTAAAGCCTTATTGCCAATTATTGTGATGAATCACATTTTTTTTAACAAATTGATCTAGCTAGCTACGTGGCTTAGGTGATGTTTATTTAAATTATCATGTAACAATTATTTAGTAAGAAAATGTTTATTTCTTATTATTAGATTTCTTAAATTTTGAAGTTGTTCTCATTATTTTATTATTAGTAGTGGTATTAATTTATCTCATTTATATGAATATATGTGCTTTGTTCTTTTATAGTTCTCTATGTGCTCTTCGACATTAATAGGACGATGTGCAAATGCCAATCATGATACGTTATATCACCAATACGTTTCGTATCGTTGTTGTAATCGTTGTATATCGTTATGATACGATGATCGCACATAATAAATCTCTCCATTTTTTAGTGGTGCCAATAGAATGATGCAATACATTCAATTTAAATAATTATATATGATGCAATACGAGCAAAACTAGAGGATACGGTATAAATTTCAAATTAGGTTGAGCTGGATTGTCTTAGCGCAAATTTTACTACCTATGTGACATTTATGTTATGCATGATTATATATATATATATATATATATATATATATATATATATATATATATATATATATACTAATTTTGTTACTCGTACATTAAATGCACATAAATAAAATTTTAGTTATATTATCAATCTTAAATAAATATATATATTAATTTATATGTATTTTAATAATAAATATTATATTTTTAAACTATGTAACAAACTAAGAATCAGTTAATATACTAATTTAATATTTAATTATGATTTAAAATATAAATTTAAATATTTAGTTATTATTTAAATTCTCTCTTCTCCCTCTCTTTCTTCGCTGACATCACTCCCCCACTTTCTCCTCCCCAAACTTAGGCTTCGGGACGGCTTCACGGCTGCTTTACTATTTAAAAAGCAGTTAAACAATAGTTTGGAACAATCGCGGCAGAGCCGTTACGAAAATTTTTGCTGCTTCTCACGACCGAACCTTATCTCTCGCGGTAGGCTGCTTTCCGCTGTTTCGAAACCTAAAAATGACGCTACTGCCCCAATTGGTGCGGAAGTTGCCGATCATTCCGCCATATACATGGCCTCGTCTCTGTTAGCATATATATCTTCAGGACATTTTGATGGTGCAAATCTTCCTCACAGCCGATTATCTGAAAAGGTTAGTCATCTTCGCAATCCTCATACGCGATCATCTCAAGCGGGCTGCATCCTCGGCTCCATTCGGTAGGAGGTCGCTCGTCAGTTCAGCCGGTATGAGATTCGTCATTCTTACCTCCTTTATTTCGCTCATCTACGATTTTTTTTTTGCATTTCGCGACTCTTCTTCCCTCCTCTAACGACCACACTTCAAACCAGCACCTCCCGCCTCCCCTATTCGCAAATCCCCATTCCTCCGTCTGTCTCCGACACTGGACGATGGAGAATGCGGAGTATCTTGGCCTCCGTGGCTGGGTCCGGAACCGGAGGAATGGCTCTGTTGAGGCCATCTTCTCCGGAAGCCCCGACAAAGGTGCAGGATCGGTCCTCCCGCTGCTGCCGTTTAGTAATTTAGACATGAAATTATGCTCTCAATTTATGCAAACCATGTAAGTATTAAAGAACAAAGAATAAGCTTAATTTGACTGATACCTCTTTTTTGCAAAGATTTGCCCGTTTCGTATTTCCAAGGAGACTAGCAACATTAAACAACTTTCTGTGATAACAAAATGAAATACACAATGACCAAATGTTTGTTTTATTTAAAATATGATTATTCATATATATCTCATACCTTTCGTTTGACCAACATGGGGATGGAGTGGGTTTCTTTATTCTATTATCATGGCCTCTGAATCTATATCAAGAACGAATTTGTTAATCATCTCAAACCTTGATTATATCACAGAAATTTTTGACATTAAACAGAACTCCAACCAGAGCCTAGAGAGATTGGTCATTGTGATTTAGGCTTTAGGGTGGTTAATTGTATTAGTTCATGGACTGTTCTGTTGTGACAACTATCCAAAGACCTGAAAATTGAACTTTAAGGTCTATATTGTATCCGACAACTTTATGTATGTTTTCTCCTAATTTATTACCATTTTTTTATATCTCAAAGTAAACTGCAATTTCCTTCTAAATTATTTTGTTGCATTCATGTTTGAATTCATTAAAGAAGGAGAAGAAAATTGAAGCCATGAAGCCATACTGATTAGGCAACGATACAGAGAAAGTTCGCCCAGCCGACAGTCGCGAACTCTCCACTCTAACACTAGAGCTGCACCATGGGGAGGATGTGAAACTAATACTAATTAGGTGTTCATATACAGGAATTGAAATCGTAGCGATGACGAAAAACTTGATTTTTATAAAGGGAAACACTTAACGAAGCAGCAGTGACTAGCCAGTCTTTCGGAATTTCACATAACTAATTAATGAATTCAAACAAGAATATTCACACCAATGTGTTGAATATGCATTAATTAGTTATGTGAAATTCCGAAAGACTGGCTAGTTACTGCTGTTTCGTTAAGTGTTTCCCTTTATAAAAATAAAGTTTTTCGTCCTCGCTACGATTTCAATTCCTGTATATGAAAACCTAATTAGTATTAGTTTCACATCCTCCCCATGGTACAGCACTAGTGTTAGAGTGGAGAGTTCGCGACTGTCAGCTGGGCGAACTTTCTCTGTATCGTTGCCTAATCAGTATGGCTTCATGGCTTCAATTTTCTTCTCTCTCGAAGTAAACTGCAATCTGTATCGTTGCCTAATCAGTATGGCTTCATGTAATTAACTATATTTTCTTGCATTTAGTGATCATCACATTACTAATTGTTTTTTTAATATTTATCAACAGTAAGTAATCAAATTTACATGAAAGTCAATCAATTGCATAAAATTTTATTTTATTTTTTGTTTAAAAATCGGAGGCAGGTAATTTGACTGCGAATATGGATGAATTTAATTTTGTGAAGATGGAGCACCAGTGTGAAGTTAATTACATTTGAAATATGGGAGGCAAGTAATTTGACTGCGAATATGGTTCTGTTGCTGCGGTGCTCAAATGGCCCTTGTTGGATAATGAAAATGTTCCCTAGGCCTCACACACCCCCCTTTGTAATTTGCAACAATGGTTGCCAGTAAGACCTCACTACAGGAAAATCACACATTTCCGGCGGCTTTTTCCGGCGGAATTTGAGCAGTTTCCGGCGGTTTTTTAATTTTCCGGCGGTTTTCTGGCGGCTTTCTTGCCGCCGGTAAAAACGGCGTAGGAAAATAATTTCCGACAGCTTTTTTCCGGCGGCAAATGATGCCGGCGGCTTGCTGGCGACCCCCTACAGCCGCTCCCGCCAGCTTCCCGGTGACCCGATCCCGTCGGCACGCCAGCGCGCGCTCCGGCTATCGCGCCAGACCGCGGGTCGCGCCGGACCAGACCGAGCCCAAGTGCGCCGGTCCGCGCGCGTGAGCCAGCCCGAGCCCGAGTGCGCCAACTCGCCCGCTCCCGCGCTGTCTTCGCTGAGATTCGAACCGTCGACCTCCTCACCCGCAGCCCCGATGCCTGACCAATGCGCCGATTCTGCAAAATGGTTAAATGTAAGTATTTTTTTATTTATATTAAAATAGTCTGAATATTATAATTAAACATTATTTATTTAAAATTTTTATTTTAATTGATTATTAAAATAAACTAGTTAAGTAAAGCCGCCGGTAATCCGTCGGAAAGCCGCCGGAAAATTCCGCGGGAAAATTTTGCAAGAAATTAGCCGTCGCAAAATTTTGCGGGGAAATTAGCCGTCGAAAAGCCGCCGGTAATCCGTCGGAAAGCCGCCGGAAAATTCCGCGGGATAATTTTGCGGGAAATTAGCCGTCGCAAAATTTTGCGGGGAAATTAGCCGTCGGAAAGCCACCGGTAATCCGTCGGAAAGCCACCGGAAAATTTTGTAGGAAATAAGCCGTCAAAAACCGCCGGAAAGCCGCCGAAAAACTGACCGCCGGAAAATTCCGCTGGTAATAAGTGATTTTCCTGTAGTGCCTGTTGATCAACATCTACATCAGATTAAGTTAAATTGGTTTTGAGTAACAAATTTTGTAGTATTTCGATATATAAACTTACAAAAGATTTGATAAAATTAATTAATTTTTTTTAAAAAAGTAGTTGATTATTATATTTATCTAAATGTATAAAAGGGTATCAAGGTAATTTGTTGTCATACAGCAGCAGCACAGCAACTCGACAGTTATGCCACCCAAACAAAATTTATTGATTTTTGTACAGCAACTTTAGAAAGCAGCTTTCTGGACAACAACTTCACAATCTGCTTTACAGCAGCCGTCCCAAACGAAGCCTTAATAGCGTGATTGTCATTTGTCCTTCAACATCTAGATTCTAAACCTATTATAGCTGTGTTTATTCAATTTTATGGAGGAAGAGCAAGCATTAATGATACCTGGCCTCCCGAACGACATTGCCATACTCTGCATCACCAAAGTGCCTCACTATTTCCTCCCCGGACTCCGGCTGATCTATCGGCGTTGGCGTGATTTAGTGACAGATCATTTATTCCTCCGTTACCGTGAGAGAATTGGCTCGGTGGAGCATCTTATTTTTATCGTCCAAGCCCTGGGCGGTACCGCCGCCAATCTCAGTCTGTCGGTTAACGCCTTATCCGTCTATATCGCCACGGACAATTCATGGCACCGCCTCAGCTCCCCAGAGCCGATTCCAATGTTCGCTCATTGCGTTGCCGTCGAAAGGAGGCTGATCCTTGTGGGCAAATGGGATCCCGTGCGGCTCTATCCGATGCCAAATGTGTGGATTGTAGATCTCATCACCGGGGAGTGGAGAAAGGGCCGGCCGATGTCAACCGCACGATCTTTCTTCGCTTGCGCTACAGTTGGCTGGAGTGTTTACGTCGCCGGAGGGCACGACGAGATGAAGAACGTGCTGCGGACGGCAGAGATTTACGATGTGGAGGCGGATGAGTGGGAGGCGATGGCGGAGGAAAGAGACGAGAGTCAGGGAGTGGAAATCAGGAGCAGATTCTGGGTGATAAGTGGATATCGAACGCAAACACAGAGGCAGTTTACTGATTCAGCCGAGTGGTACGATCCGGAGAAGGGTGTTTGGCTAACTGAGGAAGGGGTGTGCTCGGAGGAATCGGGCTCGTCAGCCTGCTTATCGGGAGGCGACGGGTTGTGGTGTGTGGGGAGGATAGGGGCAATGGAATATAGGGAACGAAGTGGGCCGAGCCTGGTCGCTCAGGCAGCAGAGGGGATGAAGGGGTATTCATGCATGGCAACCATGGGAGGTGGCAAGATTTTCGTGATGGGGGCCGCCAGAGACGGTGGAGGCGCTGCCAGTGGCAGAGAAGGTTATGGAGGATGGATTTTGGACATTGGAGCAGGGAAGTGGATAAGGGTTGAGACGCCGGCGAAGTTTTCAGGGTTCGCTTACTCCGCTGCTGCCGTCCGTATTTGAGTCTGATTTAATGTATTGGTAATCAATATTATCTCTTAATTAATTAAGATAATGATGTGTTATTAGTATACTAAAGTTATACTGACTGTTACGGGCTTCGGAAGCCTACACATTTGTACACAATGCTCATTTTGGTCTGTTGGTTGAGAGCTTAGGCTTCAACCAAGAGGTCTAAGGTTCGAGTCATTGTGTATGTGTTGTGTATGTGAATTTATCTTAAATGACCTAAATGTCTCAAAAAAAAAAAACAAAACTACACATTGTATAGTTTCCATATAAAAAAAGTTATAATATGTTTTTATCCCTTTATCTTTTCTTTTCCAGTGGTTTTTTTCCTTATAAATGGATTGGTGATTATTAATTTTTAAAATTTTCTAATTTCTAATACATATAAAATAGCAATTTGAATTATATAATTTTTTGTATGGGCGCACAAATTAATATTAGCCATTAATTACTCTAGAATTAAAATTTTTATTCCATGTAATCATAGATCATGAGTCATATTTTTAATGAAAAATTATAAAAATACATCTAAAATCATATACATTCACATTGAAAAAGAATACTTGTATCACTCTCTATCTTATTATTTATCAAAAAAATAATACTTCTCTCACGATTATTAATAATTGAGTTAAAAAAATTTATATTTAACTTTATTTTATTTGAATTAATTAAATTAAGTCTTAATTTTAAACTATAATTAAATTAATTAAATTTAAATTAATATAAGATCATAATATACCAAATTTTAAATTAATTGTTTAATATTTTTAAATTATTTTTTATTAGATTAATTATCATAATTAGTAAATAAAATTTTAAATAATATAAAATTATAAAATTAATGTAATTAAACTAATTAATCTATTTAGATTTATTTAAAAAAATTATCAATTTCCTCCTCCCAAAAAAAATCAAGAAAATAGGGGTGGTGGAGAGAGAGAGAGAGAGAGAGGGAGAGAGAGGGTGGGCGGGGAGAGATAAAGAAGAGAGAGAGAGAGAGAGCATGCTGCAGCCAAAGAAAAAAAAAAGGGGTGAGGCGAAGGCGGAGGCTGATTTTTTATTATTGGGCCGGTGGGGGGAATTTTTATGGGGTGCGAACCCAGACGTAACTCTATGTCCGGAGCCTAATAAAATCTTGACACTTATCATGTACACACGGATATTAATTTATGATTTGTTTTTTATTTTTTTCTTGCCAGCCGACCGATCCGACCCAAAATATTTCTATTCAAATTTAGGATTTTAAAATTGATGTCCTTTTTTTTAAATGAACTACCACGAAACATTTATTTTTTTAGGATTTCCGCTCAAAAAATATTTCACAGCTACTGAGAAAGAAGAAACGAGGAAAGCAGGTGAAGATGAAGATTGGTTTGCAGGAGAAAAAGCCAATGAAGATGACGCTATGCAAACATTTAGGAGGAGGAAGATGAATAGTTGAAGTTGAAAGAAGAACGAGTTGCATGAATGACAATTTTTTTGTACATTTAGGGAATATGTTGGGGATTCAAGCTGTCCTATGGCGAGGCTTAACTAAGAGTTATTTTAAAGTACTGTTTGTTTTCAAAGTTTTATTGTAAGAGTTATTTTGAATTACTGTTTATTTTCAAAGTTTATAAGTTGTTTGTACTCCATGATTTGCAATAGTAAAAGCGTACTGTTTATATGCCCTAGAGGGAGAACACATGCTTTTGTAATATTTTATTTCTATTTTAAAAAGCATTCTAAGTTTTTTCACAAATATGTGTTACAAAATTTTTAAAGCTTTCTCTGCTTGTTTATATGTTGTGTACCAATCATGTTGACTCAGATATAAGAAACAATCATATTGATTCAAATGGAAGAAATTATATTAAGAAATACATAATTATTTAGAAATATTGAGTAATACCAAGCAGTATTTATTAAGAAATACTGGAAGGTACCGAGAAGTGCCGAGTGGTATCGAGCATTGATACCGAGCGGTACCGAGCATTGGTACTGAGAGTTCATCGGTATAAACATTGACTTGATATCAATCATATTGAATAATTAATTTAGTTGATTTATTTAATTGATTTCGCAGTAGAATTACTTATTTTTCTAGTCTTTTTACTTGCATGTCGATTTTGATTTTGCCTAGAGTACGATTATAGGCTCATAAGGACTAGTCCAAAATTTTTCTACATTAATTAAAGTTAAAATTTTTAAGATAAGATAAAGACTATAACAGTCTTAAGAAGTAAGTCCGAGACCGCCGGGAGTTCTCATGCATAATTGCTGCATTTTCTTTTCATTTGCTAGGCACCTCCCCGTCTGCGAGTTTTGACAGACCACCTGGCCTATGAGGGTACGTAATTATACAGATATGTCCAAGGGGAATATGTGCATCTTTAGGATATTTTTAAGCCTTTTTAAAACTTCTTCATCTCAAATTTAAGCATTTAATCAAATCGACTAGCATGCATTGCATTATCAACAAATTAAATAGAGTCTAAATCTTAAAATTGTAATTATTTAGACATTAAATACCCTGCATAAGTTAAAGGGGTCAATTAAGAATCTGCTCTATATGTCGGCCATATTCTCAAAAACTTATCTTAAACAACGTCCCCACCACCTTACATTAAAAGATCAGACTTATGATTTTTAAAGCGCCTAGGTGGTTTAGCTGGCTCCCTAATCTAGGTCAGGATAAGTCCAGATATTGCATTAGCTAGGTTCGAATTTCTAATTTTAAGTACTCAATTTAGATTTAGGTTCTGAGGCAAGCTCGGCTATAAGACCTCAACCCTCAGGAATTTAATCACAGCTTTCTAATACAATTGACCACTTAAATTTAAAAATCTTTAAATCAAATTCAAGTCCAACATTTAGGATACACTATGACACTTCTGAATTATTTTAGAATTCCAGGTGCCTCCTACTCTTTTTCCTTTGACTCAAGAAATAAGTGCTCAAATTTGATCCAATCCCACTTGAATTTCCAACCCTTAACCTTCTTTGATATCGATCTTTGAAAATCTTAAATAAATTTTCTTCCGCTATTTTAATCGAGAGTATTCGTAGGAGATTCTGGTTTCCTACGATGTAATTAACTACGAGGGCTTGCACTCGTAGGAGATTGAGTAACCCATACCAGATTTAAAAAAATTAAATTTTCAAAACCATCAATTAATTCTCTTTGAGAAATTTAAAAAAAAATGGTGATCATTATTATCATATTCAAATAATCGATAATAGACAATATCATCTTTCTTTGGGAAGATATATTACTTTATTATTATTACTTTGATTATGAAATTAATGATCTCATATCCGGATCATTATAGTCAAACACTTGATTAAATTCCATTTTGACCCTTCGAGGTTAGATGTGATTCTTTTATGAGTTTGCCTATGATAATCAGGATACAATTCAAAGTTCTAAAATTTGAACCCATTAGAGAATGATATATTCGCCTCCCGATGTGATATACTATTTTTAATGACGTGTTCAATTTCAAAACTATAATTCTATAAATTCAACTTTCCCAAAGAAAATTAAACTTTTTCAAAACCATATTTTCAATCAAACAGTGTCATGCTTGTAAATATAGAGAAAATCCAAGGCACTCCATCTAATGCCTTGCATTAATTATTTAGATCATCAATCATTTCTTTAGCGTTTAAGTGTCTTAAGAATGTTAAAATTAAGTTATCTTGGGCTTGTTGGATTCTCCTCATTTGGCTAGTCAATTTGATTATAAACATGCCAAATTTAGAGATTATTTAGTCATCCAATTAATATCCTGAAATATTTATCTTTGCCACTAAATATTTATCTCCTCTAATATTTCTCCATGAGCAATATATCGACTAACATAAAATTTTATGTTCTTTGCACCGGCTTAAAACTTCCATCCATGCTCACCCAATCCCACAAACATTTACAAAACTATGCGTATCATGCATGGCTAAATCATAACCGTCCAAAGCAAAACAAATGGTAAGGATGAATAAGACATCTTCGCAGTAAGTGGATGCAGAATTAAAAGCAGGATCCAAAAAAGGAATTTTGAAGGGGAAATGCATTAAGGGGATCGAATCTATTTCTAGGAAGCTTTTGAGGACAAAGAATGCTACCTCTGTCTCTCTCATTAAGACTTCCGGACTATATTTGGGCCGTGGGCCTCCACGTCAATAATTATTTTCCTTGATGGGCTTGAGTCCATTTCATTGAACCTAATTTTGATGGGCTCTTCTTTGACTCTGTATGAACACATTTAAGCCACACTGAACCTTTTAAAGTTTGCGATATCCACCACGGCATCAATATTTATAACAACCGACAAATATTACGTCGGAAGTAGATCGGAGATCATATTCATAGCTATGAGGCCCCCTCCCCTTATAAAACCACCCGAAGAAGAAGAAGAAGAAATCTAATTTTTCCTCGGCCATGGATTTCCAAACCAAAGCCATGGAATCCATCAAGAAATATCTGGGTATCGCCGCCACCGCCATGCTCGCCCGCACCATCATCAACGAATACCTCCCCAACGAACTTCGCATCATCGTCCACTTCGCCTTCAACAAGCTCTTCGGCCGCTTCTCCACCAATCAAACCATCATCATCCATAAAACCGAAGGACTAACCTCAAACAAACTCTACGAAGCATCAAGCATTTACCTTTGCACCCGAATTTCCCCCAACATGCGCCGATTCAGAGTTAGTAAGAGTGACAACAATAACAACATAACTCTCTCGCTTGTCGATGGCGAAGAGCTCATCGACGCCTTCCAAGGGGTTAAGTACAAATGGAAGTTGATAAGCAAGCAGAAGAATCAAAGTGCGAATCGCGATGGGGATTTCAGTTTATCCAGTGAAGTCCACTACGAGCTCACCTTCCATAAGAAATATAATTACGTTACGTTGGATTCATACCTTCCTCATATTCTGGAAAAGGCGAAGGAGATCAAAGCAGCGGATAGAAGGTTGAAGCTTTACATGAATGAGCATGACGGCTGGAACCAAATTGACCTGCAACATCCAGCAACATTCGAGACGCTGGCAATGGAAGCAGACCTCAAGAAAATAATTCTTGAAGATTTAACGAGATTTGTCAAGAGAAAAGAGTATTATAAAAAGATCGGAAAGGCATGGAAACGTGGGTACCTACTTTTCGGACCTCCTGGAACGGGCAAATCGACCTTTATTTCCGCCATGGCGAATTACCTCAGATATGATATCTATGATCTGAACCTTATGGAGGTTCGAAAGAACTCTGGGCTTAAGAGGCTGCTTGTTGGAATGAAGAATAAATCAATTCTTGTTATAGAAGACATTGACTGTTCCATTGATTTTAAGAACAGGGATAAGGATAAAAAGAATCAAAGCAACCAGCCTCATAATGATGCGATAAGCCTTTCTGGATTGCTGAACTTCATTGATGGGCTGTGGTCGACAAGCGGCGAGGAGAGGATCGTCGTGTTTACAACTAATTATAAGGAAAAGCTTGATCCTGCATTGCTGAGACCTGGAAGGATGGATATGCATATACATATGGGATACTGTGGGCCAAATAGTTTCAGGGTTTTGGTATCCAATTACCACGCCATTGACGAGCATCCCATGTTCGAGGAGATTGAAGGGTTGTTGAAAGAGGTGGAGGCCACGCCAGCTGAAGTTGCAGAGCAGTTGCTGAGAAGTGATAAAGTTGATGTTGCTTTGGATGGTCTGATACAGTTTCTAGTGGAGAAGAAGGAAGTAGAAGGATTGGAGAGCAGTGCAGAGGATCATGAAACATATCAAGTAGTTGTTGAAGCTGTTAAATGCTGAGAGGATGACTAAATCTCTCTAATATATCTTTTCCTTGCATTGATTTTCTGCTAAATCTATTGTAATTTTATACTTTGATGCTAATGAAATGGTTATCATTTTCAGCTTAAAATAGTTTAAAAATTAGATTTTGATTGCCTGCATTTGAAAATCCTGATACCAAAATCGTACCCAAAAAACAATGTGGTGACAATTACATCATCTCTAATCGATGCCGAAGCTCTAGTTACTCCAAATAAATTCTAAATAATTAAAGGAAAGGGATAGAATCTTTAACAAAAACTAAGTTCATTATAGAACGAAAACATCCTCAACAAAAGAATTTTTAAATAATATATATTTTTTATTTTCATGCTATATAAGTTATCTGCTATTTATTTAAGTTGTACTATTTGATATTTTGTATATATCTTTATGTGCATTTGCAACGACTAATAATAATAAAAAAAGCACTAGTATAATTTAATAAATATTTTCAATTTATTTCTTTTAATTTACATACATTATTTTTTATTTTAAAAATATTAAAATTTATAATGCCTTGTTCAATGCATATAAGTTTATATGTGTATAAGATAAAAAAGCATATGAGAGAAGAGAAACAAGTTTGCAATGGCAACTAATTATTTCTTTGGGCTTTAAGTCCATTTGTTTTCTAATAGCTGGTACAATAAAGGAGCTGATAAATATAAAAGTGCATTATTTATGGCCCGTGGATAGAATTGGAGTAGTAAATATATATAATCACTTCTTAATATGGAAATCTTCTACGACCCTCCTAGACACTTGCTTGCACAGGCATGCAATCACCATAAACACGGTCTATAAGGGTTGTATGTTGTACACATGATACTATCAACTTCTGCTTATTTGATGTTAATATTACAAATTCCATTTTATTTAATATTGATTAGCCACGTAATGCAAACTGTAGTTATGTCTTAGTTGTGAAACACGTCAAATTTATTTCACTGCATGATGGGTCATTTCCAAGTGCTTAAGGACTCGTGACTTCAGATGTTTTAGATTAGTATTTGTCCGAACTTTTATTAGATGAATTTGACCTCCGATATGCGTAGGTGAAAACTGCTCATTCGAATCCAATTGTCTATGCATGAGCATAATCGAAGCCAAATGTCTACTCTTCTTTCTTAGTACAATACTGAGACCATAAGAAATCAACATACAAGTTATTAAAATTATTGAAAATTGTAAAAATAACCTATTACTATCCTGAATTAATTTAATTAAACATATTCAACATGTGAAAAAAAAAACATCAATAATAAATGTATGAATTTTTAACATAACATATTAATATATAAATTAATATTGTTTTCAAGAAATAAAATACCACTTACTGTATAATAATGATAATATATATTTAATTAACTCATGTTAATAAATGTATTATAAAAAAAATATTACAAAGACATTTTACAATTAAAATTAGTTTTCAATTAAAATTTTTAAAATAACAAATTAGGGAACGCAACGTTTTTTACAGGTAATTCCTTAAATATTACGCAAAACTAACTGAATATTTCCAACATTAAAAATATTTCTTCTCAGTTCTTGGAGATAAGTAAACTGTAGAGATATCCAAAAAACATATGTATTTTCTCAAATCTACAATAAAAAAAATCCACCATATTCCAAAAAAATTAGCTATAACTTAAAATAAATTTAAAAAATAATGAACTAAATACAGAAAAAGCATCTATAATTCAAACAATCTTTACAATAATAACACCAAAATATCTACGAAAAATTTCAAACAAAAAAACTAAGAAAAAAAATTTCTCACAAATAACTGATTCGGCAACAACTATCTTTTTCTAAGGTTTCGTTTGGGACAGCTTTCTTACGGCTTATTCAAGCAGTTTTTAGTACAAAATTTTTAATTTTTTTACTAGAGAGCCGCTTTAAGAAGCAATAAGAAAGTCGTCCCAAACGAAGCCTAAAGACAGCTGACAAAATCCAAAGAGATCTCGGAGCGGAGGCGAGTTGGGAGTGATTGCTGGGAAAAACTTTGGAGAAATGAGAGGCAAAACAAGATTACTATATATCCAATATTCTCATTTAGGCTTCCTTTGAGATGACTTTTTTACTACTTTTAAAGCAGTTTTCTATTACAAAAATTTTAAAAAATTGCTTAAAGAAGCAATAAAAAAGCTGCCCAATCCCATCTTACTCTCGGTGATTATGCTTGAAATTATTTTTTTTTACATGATGTTTAGGCTAATAATATTATTAGCGTGGCGGTTTATAAAATTTCTCTCCATATATGCTCATCCAATCCAAAACCATTTACAAAACTATGCGTATATACTAATAAATCAGACTTTCGCAGCGCTTTTTATACCCTACAGCAGCAGTTTAAACACCTGCTTAATTATTTGCAGCCGTTTCAAATCCGCTGCACAACCGCCATATCTGCATTCGCTGGAAAGGCTTTAGCAGCGGTTTTGAAACTGCTGCTGTATTCGCAGTGCTTTGTGTTAAAACCGTTGATATATCATTGTTCACTAAAATGAATCCACGTGTGGCTAAATCATGACCGTCCAAAGCATAACGAGAGGTAAGGATGCTGAATAAGACATTTTCGTGGTAAGTAAGCGTTAATAGCAATAGCCAAATTGGAATTTTGAAGGTGAAATCTATTTCTTGGAAGCTCTCGGAAAAAGAATGCTACCACTGTCTCTAGCATTAAGATTCTGGGACTATATTGGGCCGTGGGCCACCACGTGAATTATTATTTCCTTGGATGGGCTTGAGTCCATTTCATGATTCTAATTTTGATTCTCTCTTCTTTGACTCTATATGAGCACATAAAAGCTATGGCAAACTTTTAAAGAAAGAGTATCCACCACGGCATCAACATTTCTATCAAATAACAAAAATAAATGCTAAATTCTTAACTTAGGGTTTATTTGGGGCGATTTTTTTTCTGTTTCTTAAAACAATATTTTTTAAAAAAGTCATCCCCAACATCAATATTTATACAAAATGACAAAAATAAATACTAATTCCTAACTTAGCGCTCGTTTGGAACGGCTTTCTTACTGCTGCTTAAATCAGTTTTCAATACAAAAATTTATTTTTTGTACTAAAAAGCTGTTTTAAGAAGCAGTAATAAAGCCATCCCAAACGAAGCCTTAAAAAATTCCTAAATAGAATAAAACTAAACTACTAAGGCTAATATTTCGATTTGACTATGCACGACGAAAATGGAAAATGGATGTATAATTAAAGTAGAGAGTTTGAATCTATTTATAATGTTTTTTTTTTAGAAAGACAATCTAACCAAAATCTATAAAACACTCTATTGATGACCTATTTTTAATTCTCTTGATCATACATCAATCTTTCAATATTTTAAATTTTCTAATGATATTGGAATAAATTTATTTTGAGAAATGTTGGATTTATATATTTTATAACAACACTTGATTTAGTTATTGGTCCTCCAATATTGTCCTTACGGTGGAAGCATTAAGTTTGTCCACTAGGATTGACTCCTCCAATGACGTAGGCTTCATTTGGGACGACTTTTTTACTGCTTTCTAAAACGGAGTTTTAGTACAAAATTTTTTATTTTTGTACTAAAACATTGTTTTAGAAAGCAATAAAAAAACCGTCCCAAACGAAGCCTTAATCACAAAAATGCTAGGTTATCCGATGTGAGGTTTTATAGTCAATTGTCCATCGATTTAGATTATCCGATGTTTCCTTTTTGTAATTTTCATTGTATTTCATCATTTTGAGATTTTTATTGAAATTTAGTGTTGTTTTGTGGCAAAAATTTTTGTGGTAGTAGAGTCAGAATTATATCCTCTTAGCATTGTATAAGATTCCAACAAACAAAAAGATAAATTGGATGAGACCAGAGATTTTCAATGTGGAAAACTTAGAAAAAAAAAAAATTCATCAGGTCTGACCCAATTATAAAAATCCATTATATTAGTATGATATACAAAAAACTTTTCCTTTCACACAAGTGTGGAAATATGATTACAACATTTAAATATCTTTATATGGATTACAAAAATCCAACAATGGGATTATATCTTTATAGGAAACTAGAAAATAGGATGGTGATCGTCATTGGTGGTTGTCAGCGATGATAGTTAGAAAATACTTCAGAGCATTTTAGTTCACTTAGCTTTTCCACTCTCCTCATGTGGAGAATGTGTCTCTATTTATAGACATTTTCAGATGGACATTTTGATAATTTGATAAAAATCCAAAACACTCCATCGTATGGTTCATATTTATTTCATTGACCATGAAGTGTTATTCAGCGTTTAAGTGCCTTAATGATGCCAGAATTGAATGCTCTCAGCTCGTTGAATTTGTCTGGTCGAGCCGCTCTATTCAACTATAAGTATGTCTAATTTAGAGATCATTTGGCCTTGTAATTAATGTTTGAAATTTTCAAGTATACTTCAAGTGTTTGATTTGGCCTGATTTAGATTTGGATTATACCACTTTTTGTGTTATTGAGTTCGTCTCATTAAGGCATTCAATTTGACTATAAATCTATTGAAATTGAAGTTTAGTTGATAAATTGAATCCAATGGGTTTGATTGAACTTTGATTGGGATGGGGCAAGTCTAAGAGGGATTGAGAATTAATTTTAATGAATTGTCTATCTTTAGACTATTAATTAATGCTCTTCATGATCATGATCATGAGCTTACCCATAGAATAAAAGTTTAAACATGGATATATATATAATAATTGCTTGGAGTCATTGATAATACCTTAAAAGTTTGAATCCTATGGCTTGCATCATCGATATCAACAAGAATACTTATATCTATGCAAAAACTTAGATTATAAGGTGTTCGTTCTAATGGAGTTATTGATATCATATAATAAGTCTATAGCTCTTCAATGCAATACCCTCCAACCTTTTTTTTAGGCATATCTTAAATTCTTTGAGAATGGTTTGATTTAATACTTATATCTATCTTTTTGTTTAAGGATAAGTGACAACCATATGGACCATAGTGGGAAAGCTAAATTGGCAAATGATGTTGTTTTATTCAAAATTGTCTGATAACAATAATCCCTCAGTCCACCATCCCATGAGAATGATCCCTTCGACCTCTATGGCCCAACAATGGTCCCTTCTATCTTTGTCGGCCGACCACTATCCCTTTGACCATTGTTGCCAAACTACGATCCTTTGACCATAGTTGCTTGACTATGGTCCTTCCAACTTCCATTGCCCATCTAATACAGTCCATCCAGCCTCAATCACTTGCCAACTGCAATCCTCAGACCACTGTCGCCTGAAAATGGCCCTTTCGACCTTCGTTGTCTATCGATTACGGTCCATTAATAGACCATCATCTTCCAACTATGGTCTCTTCAACCTTTGTCGCTCGCCGACTACGGTCCTTCCAACCACTGTCACGTGATTACTATCCCTCAGACCTCAATCGCCCGACTACGATACACTTAAAAAATTACTAGCTATTAGGGCACCCTAAAATATCATATTAGATATTTCTTAGGGCACATAATCTATTGGGACCTCTTATATTGATGTTTCTTAGGTGGATGTTGTCATAGAGATAAGGAGCTTTTATTTGCCCTCAAAATTGAACTTTCTAAATACATAAACTTGATGAAATAGCATCCGCATAACATCCATAAAGTGCCCTAATATACTAGCTTTTTTAACACCTTAATTTGATGGAAATTATGAATAAATACAATAAATATTATATGTCGTTGTAATACGCTAGATTTCTCATTGCATTTATTTAAAGGAAAATGTTTAGTAATAGGACATATTTAAATTGCCCTAAGATATGTTCTTTCCAAAAACACTTTAATATGATAAAATAACCTTAGTAAATCGACACTATTAGGTGCCTCAATACATATTTTATCCAATACACATTACATTTAATTATCATTTAATTATGAAGGCTTACAATATTTCAATTGTTTTTTTTTTTCTTTTCTTTTTTTTTTTTACAATGTTTCAATTGGTAATAATTAATCTCTAATTTAATCGCTAATTAAATATCTAAAGATCACACATTTGAAAAATTAGATAATATTTTTTACTCAAATAAAAAAAAATCATAAATATAAAATTACATAACATGTCAAACTTTCATCATCTAAAGCTTCATGTATATATACATGATCAAGATATTACAATAAATGCCTTTACCATCCAGAATCTATATTCTGAGAAGAAATATTGTCCAAGAGTTCCAATAAGAAGGATGAACTAACTACAAAGCATAACAAAGTTGGGACGAGAAGTGAAAGAATCAAGAACATATATAACATGGCCATATCTCTGTATTAGTTTTCTATATATATGTATCTTGTAATATGTCCCAGGACATAAAAATATACATCTCTATTTTCCTTTGGCTCTGTTTTCCGCTTCCGTCTTCGGCTCTGGCTCCGCCCAAGCCAATTCTCATGGTATCAGAGCTACAAAGCTCCACAGCGTCTTCTTGATCTCTCATGGCCGAAGAAGACTCGGCCGGCTCTCGCCGGACAACATCGAACGTTTCTAATCAAGAAATCAAGCTGCTCATTCCCTCCCACCTCAAATTCCTTATATCCAATATCAAGAACCTAGTTCCAACGTTGCTCACATATGAGAACTATGCGATTTGGAGGCTACAACTCTATCAACACTTCTCCGCAAACGGGTATGGCGAGCATCTCACCGGTCAGGCCATATGCCCGCCGGAATCCGCTGCTCTTGAACACAATCGGTGGACACTTATAGATCGCAATCTTGTTTCAACGCTGCTCTCTACGATCTCACCTTCAATTCTTCCATACGTGATCACTCTCAATACCTCCCACGACGTGTGGCTCACTCTTGAGCGCCGCCTTCAACCCACAAATCGATCCCGTGTCATACAGCTCAAGAACGAGCTCCATCAAATCCAGATGAAAGACCGAACCATGCAACAATATCTTGATCAAATCAAGACGATAGTTGACAACATCGATGCGGCCGGCTCTATCATCGACACCGAGGACATCATTCTTTATATTCTTAATGGGCTGCCTACGGCATATAATCCGTTCAAAACGGCCATTAGAACCTCCCTCCAACCTATCAATCTTGATGACTTATATTCTTTACTTAGCAGTGAGGAAATAAATCTTCAACATCAACACCTTAAAGAAAGCAAGCAATCGGAGGCTGTGGCTCTATTCACCAACCGATCCACAAATTACAGAGGCAAACCAAACAAGTCACGCGGTCGATCCATTCAACATCCGCTGCCCTCCGAACAACAACAAGTTCCCACTGACTCACAAAATTCTGCAAGAAATCAGTACCCGAGACCACAATGCCAAATCTGTGGAAAATCTTGTCACTCCGTGATTAATTGCTAGCACCAATGCAACCTAAGCTACGCACCTCCAACAAACCCAAGAGCTCTCAAGGCTCAACAACAATATGCCGCAACAAACGGCTGGATCTTGGACTCCGGAGCATCATCACATCTCACTGTGGACGCAACAAACCTCCAACAATCAACCCCCTACAACGGCTTCGACTCGGTCTCCATCGCCAATGGTAGCAACCTCTCCTTCCAAAACTCGGGCCAAGGACTACTACTCTTACCCGAGTCTAACAATAAGATTCAGCTTCGCAAGATCTTACATGTTCCTTCGCTATCACACAATCTTTTTGTAATATCAAGATCTGCTCCAGTATCGTCCAGGACGATCTGGGATCGTCCTGGGACGATCAGTGGAATTCAGCTCCAGTTTTAGCCCAGTTTTGCTCCAGGTGATTTTCTGCATGCATCGTCCAGGCCGATTGGAGACATCGGCCAGGCCGATCGGCACTGTAGAAAATATCGTCCATGCAATAGCCCTGAAGGGAGACCAGGCCGATCCTTTTGGTCGGATCGTCCCGGGACGATGCTGCGATCGGCCGGGCCGATCTGTGTATTATAAAGCTGATTTCAAGTCATTTTGAGGAGAGAGAAAATCATTAAAAACAAAAATATCAGCCGAGGAGAGAGAAAGTCGTGGACATTTGTGGAAAAGTGGATTTTCGGACGACGCGGAGCCGTTTTCGATCGAAGTGACTGTTGAGGAAATTGCTGTGCTCGAGGTAAGGCACATTCTACCTTTCTTAATTTTCAGAACCGTCGTGTTTGGCGGTATATTCTGTCCGGATTTTGTTTCCGTTAGCGATTTTCGTCCGTATCTTTTGATCGGTTCAGTTTTTACCGCGTAACTTTCGGTATATTGTTGACGTGCCGAGTGTGCACATTTTGGTTATTTTCTGAAGATTTTCGTCCGGGTATTTTTGATTCAACTGTGTTTTTAGTCGACCGGATTTTTCTGTGAAATTGGAATTTATCTGTGCAGTAGAATAAAGGTTCTGAAATGTTGATATCTGTATTCTGTGCGAATTCGGTAAATTTTCTTTGCAGGAATTTTTGTGTAAATTCCGTATACTGCCGTTGTGCTGCCCGATTTTTGAGTAATTTCTGATTTGCCCGAATTTATTCTGAATTGAAATGCTATGTGTATAAGCTATAAAAAGGGAGTTATAAGGGGCCTGGATCCTATGAGATTCAGTAAGTGTCAGGGAAATCTGAAATGAGCTCAATCTGAAATCTGATATTTGTTCTGTTCCGGATCCGAGGAAAAATCTGTTTAGGTGCTATAAGCACTATTTATATATTCTGGTGCTGGAAGCACATCTGATCTGTTCTGGTGCTATAAGCACATTTGTTCTGGTGCCGGGGGCACACTTAGCTATTAATTACTCAGCTATTATTCTGGTGCCGGGGGCACATTTAGCTATTAATTAAATATCTGATATCTGATATATGCTGAGTTTATTCTGTTCTGATATGATCTGTACGAATCTGATTCTGTTGATCTGATATGTCTGATCTGTTCTGTTTCTGATTTGATACGACTTCTGTTTCCGTACAGTTCTGTTGATTTGATATCCGTTCCGATTCTGTTCTGTTCTGATATGATCTGAATTTCTGATTTCTGTACGATTCTGATTCTGATGTGATATCTGTCCGTATCTGTTCTGATTTGTTCTGTTTTGTTCTGATAAGTTTCGATTTGGATATTTGTCTGATTCTGTTCCGATTTCTGATCGGATTTCTGTCTGATGAGTTTGGTTTTGGATTCTGAGAGTTTTGATTGGAGGTTTGTTGCTTTGCTGAGCTGTTGAGCTCACCCTTGCTTTCTGGTGGTTTTCAGGTTCTGGGAAGGGCAAGGAGGTCCAGGATTAGATTTCAGAGTCTGATCAGATTAGGTACTTTTGTACTTTTGATTTTTGTACAGTCATGGCTTTCCTGTTCTGTCTTTCTTTCTGTTGAAAGCCATGTACTGTTCTGTAGATGATTATTTTGAGGAAATGAAAAGATAGATGTTTTGTTCCGCTGCATTTGATGTTTTTAGTAGCTCTGTTGTTCTGTGTGCTTCTGTTGAGTTAAGAATTTGGAAGATCAGTTCAGTAACCTAATCCAAAGCCAGATCCTGGTTAGCTTTTCCCCGTCGCGATCCGGCGCGGGCGGGATCCGTCTCGTCTCGGGTCGGGTCGTGACACTTTTATCCGTTTCTCTTCTAACCTCCGACAACAATATTTTAATTTCTTTTACCGCTAATGAATTTGTCATAAAGAATCTTCAGGACAATCAGGTGCTTCTCCGCGGTCCCAAACGCAATGTTCTGTACCACATCAAGGAGCTTTCCAAACATAAAGACATCGCTCTTGTGACGGTCAGAACTCCCACGCTTCCTTGGCACGCTCGTCTCGGCCACCCTCATAGCCGCAAGCTTCAAGCATTGGCCAAATTAATTCCTGCAAGTAGTTCATGCTCTTCTACTGATGTTTGCATTTCATTTCATGTCTCCAAAAATCATAAACAACCATTTCCCTGTAGTCTCTCGATGTGTAATAAACCATTTCAGCTCGTCCATTCGGACGTCTGGGGTCCGGCATCCTCACTCTCTATAAATGGTTTCTGTTTCTTCGTTATATTCATAGATGACTTCACATGTTTTAGGTGGCTTTATTTAATTCAAACCAAAGATGAAGTGCTTGCTAAATTTCAACAATTATTTAATCTAATTAATAACAAATTTAATGCCAAAATTCAGACATTTCGGTCTAACGGTGGCGGCGAATTCACTAGCCATGTGTTTCGCACCTACCTAGCTCAGCACGGCATAACTCACCAAATTAGCTGCCCACATAAACCAGAACAGAATGGCACCGCCGAACGGAAGCACCGACACCTCCTTGACCTTACCCATACTTTCCTTCACGCAGCTAACCTTCCGAACTATTTTTGGGCCGAAGCCGTCTCTACCGCGAACTATCTTATAAATCGTCTCCCATCCTCCGCCATTAGAAATCAAACACCATATTCTCGCTTACAAGGTACTCCCGCGTCATACAACCACCTTCGAACCTTCGGCTGTCTATGCTTCCCTTGGACAAAACCTTACGCCCCCAAACTATCCCCCATATTGCAGGAATGTATATTTCTTGGATACTCATCTCAGCACAAAGGTTACCGATGTCTCCACGTTCAACAAAATTGTTTATACATCTCACGCCACATAGTCTTCTACGAACACATTTTTCTCTACTCCGCCATTTCTTCCAATCAATCCACCAAACACAAAATCCGAGAACTACTCTCCCCTTCTCCTGGTTCCTTCATCCACTATATCTCATAACAAAAAACCTACATCTGCTACACAAATCAGCACTCCAGCAACCTCTTCTTTAAATTCTGCTGCCCGGCCCACACCAAGCATACAAGTCTCTGATCACACCGCCTCCAGCAACTCGTATCACACTAATCCCCCACGCCACCACATGCAAACTCGCCTCCGCTCAGGAATTTCAAAGCCTAAACAAATATTCGACTTATCTGTCGTTCCTTCCGCACATTCTACCCCCACCTTCTACACCGAAGCTTCGCAATACGATCACTGGCGCTCGACTATGTCAACCGAATTTTTAGCACTGCAAAAACAAGGAATCTAGACGCTTGTTCCTGCTCCCCTTAACCAGCCCATCCTCAGCAGTAAATGGATGTTTAAGAAAAAGCTTCTTCCCAATGGACAAGTAGCTAGCTACAAAGCTCGTCTTGTCGCACAAGGCTGCTCTTAGGAGTTTGGCGTCAACTTCACAGAGACGTTCAGCCCGGTAGCCAAAATGGTAACCATTCGAATGCTTCTCACCGTCACCTTAAACGACAACTGGCTGATCACTCAACTTGACGTCTCGAACGCCTTTCTTCACGACGATCTGCATGAAGAGGTATACATGAAACAACCATGCGGCTTCGAGGATACACAACATCCGCATCATGTCTGCAAACTTCATAAATCTATTTACGGTCTCAAGTAATCGCCGCGACAATGGTTTCACAAACTTACGACCTTCTTGCAAACTCTGGGCTTCCAATTCAGCAAGGCCGACCCTTCCCTCCTACTCTTCAAACAAGACGACATATGCCTGTTCATTCTTATCGACGTTGATGACATTCTAATTACATGTAACAATTCCAACAAAATAAACTTCATACTACAACGTCTCCACTCCGACTTCAATCTCAAAGAGCTGGGGCGACATATCTCTCTTCCTTGGCATTCAGGTTATTAAAACTACCTCTGGCTATTTCTTGAATCAATCACACTACGCAAAAGATCTTCTTCATCTTGCAGGTTTTTCTGACTGTAAGCCATCCACGTCTCCTACGCCTACACGCCTACCCAAATGCCTGGACGAACAACCTTACTCTGATCCTCAATCCTTTCGCAAACTAGCAGGTTCCCTACAATATTTATCCATCACCAGATCGGACATCACATTCGCAACCAACTCCATTTGCCAACACATGCATCAACCTCGCAACTGTGATTATCAAGCCCTCAAACGTCTCCTAAGGTATGTCAAAGGAATGATAGCCTATGGTCTTCCGCTCACAACCGGTGCACTTCGTCTCCACTGCTACACCAATGTCGACTGGGCAGCCAATCCCGCCGACCGAAAATCAGTATTGGGTTTCTGCACATTTCTCAGTCCCAACTTGATTTCTTGGTTTGTCAAGAAGCAAACTACTGTGACACGATTATCTACTGAAGCGGAATACATATCCTTATCCTTCGCAACCTCGGATGTCCTGTGGATCCGTCGACTAGCAGCTGATCTATGCATTCCGCAAACCGCACCTACAACTATCCACTGCGACAACACGTAAGCCATAGCACTCGCCAACAATCTCGTTTTCCACGCAAGGATCAAACATATTGAAATCGACTATCACTTTATCAGTGGACACATTCAACAGGGCAATATCAACATCGCCCACATATGCTCCACTGATCAGATTTTAAGGTCCAAATTAAGTATTAGATCAACCGGTTTCAGATGCTAAGAAGGCCCACATATACTCATCAAAACCCTTCCGATCAACCGGTTTCAGATGCTAAGGTCCAAATTAAGTATTAGATCCCAGAATGATTAATTTGAGTCAAGCTGTTAAGGAAACGGACACGTCACCAAGTCTAATACCTTCCAGGCCATATCTCTGTATTAGTTTTCTATATATATGTATCTTGTAATAGGTCCCAGGACATAATAATATACATCAATATTTTCCCTTGACTCTGTTTTCCGCTTCCGTCTCCGGCTCTGGCTCCGCCCAAGCCAATTCTCACAAATAAGTATAATAACAATTTTATCATCTAGGAGAGCAAGATACATGGAAATGACAAATGATGGAAATGAAAAATGACCATAAAAAAGATGGAGAACAAGCATCACCTGATAAAATCTACTAAAAATTTCAATTTCCAAGATCAAATTTGGGTCGTTTTAGGCCTATTTTTTGTTGAGGCTTTAGTCGAAGCCAAAGCTTTAGATCATGTTGGAGAAAATTACATTAACGTTATTGGTTAGTATTGTTGATTGTTACTACTACTATGACTAATGATGTAACAGATTGAAATGTGATGAAGTATAGGAGGATAAATTAATACAAATAATAGTATAGAAAATTATGCATATATTTCTTTCTATGATTTATAGCATATTATTCTCTTTTATATTGCATTGGTTTCAGTTGTGAGATTTTAGTTACTTGCTGGGCTATGTTCTCATTACGTGGTTTTACATATTTTTAAACAAGGGTAAAAATCCTATGATATGAGGCTCCAGACAAGAAAAAAATGCAATTATGTTTCTTTCTGTTGTTTATTAATAAGTTCTAGTTAAATGATTAAAATAAAAGACAGATGTAATTCTTTCAATATAGATCTTGGAGTGTGACATGGTCTGAGTCGGGTTTAGGGTCGGGTCAAATATTAACACCCTTAGTTGTTGGCAGAGTTGTACCACGGTGTTAGATCACATGAAGCGTTGCGACATTAGGTCACCTAGGGGACGTGGTGCTAGACATATTTTTATATATTTTATTTTAAATAGTGTTTCCATATCTTATCCACTAGTGTTTTAGATAGGTTTAGTTATTATTATTAAAAGATAAAATAAAAAATTCTTTCAATTTTAAATTATGGGGTGTGACACTTGTACCCTTCCCCTCGATAAATCAATCCGAAAATTTAACTCCCAACCCACCAAACATCATCTCCCTGCTTCAAATCCAATTCAAATGGCGAAGTCCGCATGTTCAAGCTAACTTTCCGCTGGTTCGAGCTCATTTTGAATTTCACCAAAATTGTAAGAGACTGGCTATTGGAATTAAAAAGAAAAAATTCATTTGCTGAAATTTGAATTTTACTCTGTGTTGTGGGGATTAATTATTTTGTGCGAACACTGTCCGGAGCCAAATTAGAGAATGCAACGTCACCTCCTTGTTATGTACCCGTTGTCTTGATGTGTACTGTGGATGTGTACAAGCTGTGCTTCGGGTTACGTGGTGTGCTCTGATTCGTCTCTAGACACAGCTACGTCTGGTGTCTGCACAGAATAATTTCTCGTGTTGTGGTTGGGTGGCCACATCAGCAACCAGTCCTCATTTAAGTGTGCAAGTGTGCCTAATTTAAAATTATTTCTATTCGATCATTTTTTATTAATTATTTTATTTATAATATCGCTTTTAAAAATTTATCCAAAATAATTCTACCTCTCTCTCTGGTACAACTTTTGGGCTATAATATATGGACGTGGGCCCACACGAGGACTATTAGTTGGAGAATATTGAGTCAATTTCTACCCTCTTACTGATTAACTCTTCTGAGTCCTCGAGACTTTGGGTCAACTTTTACATTAATATTACATAAAAGCAGTCTTAAATTTAGCTTATGAAGCTTCTTAAATAGAATAAAATAAAACTTTTGAATATTCAAACACCTTTTAAGATAATAATTAATATTTCATGAGAAACTCCAAAACCCAAAATTTAACTCCTAAAACACCAATCAAATTTTTACTATTAAATTTGTTTGAGAGTGATAATAATAAATATTGTACCTTTTTATAAAATTTACTTACAAGAAAGCTTTTACTATTAAATTTGTTTGACAGTTATAAATAATATTTTTTTTTAATTAAAATTTGAGTTGGAGTGACGTGGTTTTGTGTAGAGCAACGATTCGATGCTGAGCTCTTTGAAATTTTTAAAAACAATTTAACGCAGCGATGTCATTGGTAGTATTGTACCGCAATGCTAGATCACATGAAGCACAACAACATTGGGTGACTTGGTGCTGTGGTCTAAGAACTAAACAACATTTTTATCTAGTTTATTTTAAATAGTGATGCATTCTCCTCAATTATTTCTTTTTTGCTTGGCATAAGAAGAAGGAGAAGGGAAGGAGGAGAAAGGTGAGAGAAAGCATGCATTTGGCTACCGATTCGTTTCGCTACTTTTGCAAAAAAATTTATTTCTCCCAAATTGATTTTTTATTTGCATATCTTTGATTTTAGTAAGTTGTTAACATACACCTTTTTTGTATGTTATAGTAATGTTCATTCTAAATATATTGACTACATGATTTTGTATTGATTGGAGTGGTCTTTATTTCTTTTAGTATGATTTGAATAAGAATAATAATTTAGGCCTTCTAATACGATTATAATGTTGATACAAGCTTGGTGAATGAAAACAAATATAGGAATGAGTAAAAATGGATCATTATTATTTTTATAATAATGTGTGCTTGAACATGCATGTATATAAGACACTTCATGTAATTACTAATTGGGGGCTATATATAAGGAGTACATTATTGTGCCGACGATAAAGAGATATGATTCTGACAACTGGAAGTCATTTGATGATGATAAATTAGTACCAAAAGTTGTCCAAGCCTAAATCTCTTAAGCCCTTTCTGCTAAAGCGAGTGTAATATTGTACTCTGAAGCTAATCAAAAGGTTATTAATGTAGTACTCTGAGGATAATACAGTACCAAAAGCTGTCCCAATAATGGGTTATATAAATCTTCATTGACTTTCTTAATATTATGACTCCTCTTCATTGTTGTCACTTAGAATATACTTTAAAAAAGGCTTAAGGAAGATTTCAGAAAAAAAAAATAACAATTTGAGCAGGAGCTAATTATGATGCCTATAAACTTGATAACTGTTACACTTAAATAGGTTTTATGTTGGAACGAATTTATGCTCAATAACGACATATTATTTAATGAGAACCTGATGCCAATATCGTACCCAAAGCCTAATGAGGTTAGAATTAATGCTTTTAAAACCGGACCGAACCGGACTGGCCGGTTCAACCGGTTGAACCATGAACCGGCCGGCTGGCCAGTTACGGTTCAGCATATAATCGGTTTCGCTCAAAATCGCCTTTGACCCGTTTGAATCGGTGGTTCGACAACCGAACTGCCAAACCAGTTCCGGTTATTAATAACCATCCGATTATATTTTAGCGAGATCCAACAGCTACGATTCGGGAATGCGAAGCATATACGAGAGAGGGAAAAACGAAAACCCTCATTCGGACGATATTCTTCCTGACTTCTCTGCTCGTTCGCACTTCCCTCTCCCCGTCTCGGCGTCTTGCTCATTCACGAAGCCACAAGCCAACAAGGCAACAACGTCTCCTGTAGTCTACTTGTTCGCGAAGCCAGAAGCCAATGGCCGAACATCGTTTTGGCGTCTCCTGCTCCTGGTTTGTTTCTAAAGGAGTTTTGTTTTGTTTTTGTTTTTTCATAATCCACATATTTCATTTGCTTTGTTCTTTTTTTTTCTTTTTTTGCTTATGATAGTGCTATTTTTTTCAAAATCCAAAGATTTCATTTGTTTTTTTATCATGCTCATCTCTGTTAGCAACATTTGTTACTCTTTCTTTGTTCTTGTTGTTTTTTTTTACTTTTTTTTTATTAATTATGATAATGAAATCATGAGCAAAAGCTCATGAAAAATACTTTTTAGGTTGAGACAGTTTCTGGAGTTTTTGTACATGATGGATTAGACAGATCTTTACATTGAGTAGTTGGAGGATTTGAAAACGTCATACTGAGTAATTATTGGAAGAAATTTGTGTGGGCATGATGATCTTGATGTTTGATATCACAAATTTGAGAGTTGCTGGTATGGCACAACTGTCATCGGAAGCAAGTTCTTGAGGATCTGTTGTCAGAGATGTGGTGGAGGCGTCCATAGCGAGAAAGACGAAAAAATGAACATGGAAAGAAAGAAGAAAGGAACTCAAGTAGAAGAGAAAGACGAAATTGGCTGTGATACCATGAAAACAGAGATCGAAAATATCTTGTTATTATTCAATTCCATAATAAATATAGAGCACAGATATATATAGCAATATGACATAATTAAATTGCCTTAAGATATGTTTTTTCCAAACACTTTAATAAGATAAAATAACCTTAGTAAATCGACCCTACTAGGTGCCTCAATACATATTTTATCCAATACACATTAAATTTAATTATCAATTAATTCTGAAGACGTACAATATTTCATTTTTTAATAATTAATCTCTAATCGAATATGTAAAGATCACAAATATGAAAAATTAGATGATATTTTTTACTCAAATAAAAAAATCATAAATTTAAATTTTAAAATTACATAACATGTCAACCTTTCATCATCTAAAGCTTCATGTATATATATATATATATATACATGATCAATATATTACAATAAATTCTTTTACCATTCAAAATCTAGATTTTGAGAAGAAATATCGTCCAAGAGTTCCAATAAGAAGGATGGAGTACAGAGCATAAGAAAGTTGGGAGGAGAAGTGAAAGAATCAAGAACATAACATGGCAAGGATGATGAGTCATGTCATAACATATCCACATACAAATGGCAGTTGAACGCATAGATGATTATATACTACAATGATAAAATAATTCCCAATAAGATTGACCATCAACAAAAAATTGATATATTGATATAAATTTGGAAACATTATAGAAAATGATGTTCAAATAAGTATAATAATAATTTTATCATCTAGGAGAGAAAGATACATGGAAACGACAAATGACCATAAATAAGATGGAGAACTGGCACCACCTGATAAGATCAACTAAAAAATTCAATTTACAAGATCAACTTTGGGCCGCTTTCGGCCTATTTTTTGTTAAGGCTTTAGCCGAAGCCAAAGCTTTAGATCATGTTGGAGAAAACCACTTTAACTTTATTGGTTAGTATTATTGACTATTACTATTACTATGACTAATAATGTAATGAATTGAGATGTAATAAATTATATAAGGATAAACTAATACACATAATCAGTATAGACATTGATGTGTGTGTGTGTATGGATGTGGGTATATATATATATATATATATATATATATATATATATATATATATATATATATATATATATAGTTATGAGATTTTAGTTACTTGTTGGGCTATGTGCTCAGTAAGTGGTTTTACAAATCACAGAGAACATCATGTCATATTTTTGCTTTGTACCCGTTGTCTTATTGTGTATCGTGACTGTATATCAGATATGTACTAGGTGACATGGCACGCTCTGATTCGCCTTCAAATACAAAGCTACATGTGGTGTCTGCATAAAATAATTTCTCATGTCATGGGTGGGTGGTCACATCAAAGATCAGTCAGTCATTTAAGTGGGTGAGTGTGCCTAATTTGAAATGACTTCTATTTGATCAATTTTTATTAATTATTTTATTTGTAATATCGCTTTTAAAAATTTATCTGAAATAATTCTACCCATCTCTCAGGTACAACTTTTGGGCAATAAATATGAAGTGGGCCCACATGCAGACTATTGGTTGGACAATGTTGAGTCAATTTCTATTCAGAATTTTACTAAGCTTCTCACTTCTTGGACCATTCAAAGGGCTAAAGTGAAATGGTTGAAGCACGGTGAGGAAGACTTGAAATTTCTTTATTCCAGGATTAAAAGTAGGCAATGTTCAGGTAAAGCTGTGGTTAACCTGTTTTCTACTTTCCCTAATACTGACAAGACTGAGGTGATTAATGCTATCATTCAACATTTTCAAACTATTTACAATCCTATCCCTCCTCCTCTGTCGGATGTGCATTTATTCCCCATTGGATCGGAATTTCCTGCTTCTTTTTGCAACATTATTACTAATCCTGTTTCAGATGATGAAATTAAAAAAGCTGTGTTTTTGGGGTCTTCTTCTTCCTCACCCGGTCCAGATGGCTTTAATTTTCACTTTTATAAAACTGCTTGGCATATTATTGGTCCTATGGTGTGCAATGCAGTCAGGGCTTTTTTTATCAAAGGATATCTTCCTAATGGTGTCAAAGCCACTGCCTTAGCTCTGATCCCTAAGCACTCTAATGCTTCTTCTCTAGCTGACTTCAGACCAATTGCTTTGTGTAATACTATATATAAAATTATTGCTAAAGTTCTTGCTCTTAGAATCAAGAATTTTATGCCTTTGATTATTAGATGCAACCAATCGGGTTTCATAAAAGCTAGAGTTTCTACTGACAATATTCTTTTGGCTAAAGAATTGCTTTCTTACACTCGAAATGTTAGAGGGATAAAATATTTCTGCGCTAAACTTGATATAAGGAAAGCTTTTGATACTGTTTCTAGAGAATTCTTATTAAAAAGAATGATTCAAAAAGGCTTTCCTTCTAGATATGTTGGTTGGATCAAAGCTTGCATCAACAATGTGAATTTCTCTCTTGTTATTAATGGTGCTTTAGAAGGATATTTCAATACTACGGCGGGCTTAAGGCAAGGCTGTCCTCTAAGTCCCTATCTTTTCTGCATAGTGATGGATGCTCTCTCAAATTTATTAGATGATGGTGATTTTAGAGGTATTAATGTGGATGGTTTTGCACTTTCACATCTTTTATATGCTGATGAAGTCCTTGTTTTTGGGGAAGCAACTGTAGAGAACTGCATCAAATTAGCTAACATTCTTAATGTTTTTGCTGATACTTCTGGTCTTAAAGTTAATTTGGAGAAGAGCTCTATTCTTCTGCCTAGAAATATGTCCAATTCTGAGGATATCTGTCAAGCTTTAAACATATACAACATCACCCACCTTATCACTTATTTGGGGGTTCCTTTGTCTTTTAATAGACTTAGGATTTCTGATTTTCTGCCTCTTATGGAAAAAGCCACTAAAAAGTTGTCTGGCTGGTTTGCTAATCTTCTTTCTTTTGCGGGGAGATTGCAATTTCTCAAATTTACAATTGTAAACTCCATTGCATATTGGATAAGAGGGGCTATTATACCAAAAGCTGTCATTAAATATTTTAAAAAAATTAGCTCCAAATTTCTTTTCTTTGGAGATCTTGATGTTGGGAAGAAATTACACATGTTGTCTTGGGAAGAGGTTTGCAAGCCTAAAACTTATGGGGGTCTGGGTTTGCCTTCTGTGCAAGCTTTGCAATTTGCTTACAACTGCTCGGTTATTCTAAGAATGTATAATTCGGACTCTGCTCTTTCTAAATGGCTAGTATATAGATACAACTCACCTTGGAAGCCGCCCCTTAGCTTGGCTTCTACTTTCTGGAAATCTGTATGTGCTACTGCTGTTGCTTCTAGACAAAAATTCAAATTCAAAATTCATGATAAAGCCCCATCTCCTTTTTTTGGGATCACTGGCTTAATAATGATTCTATCCTTGATAGGCCTCAAGGTAATGCTTGGTATCAAACCTCTAATTTAAACACGTTGGTATCCTCTTTCATTACTAATGGTGCCTGGACTCTTCCTGTATACTTGCCTGCATCGCTATTAAACGAGATTTCTGCTATTCCTATAGTAGATTGCAACACTGACTGTTTAATCTGGGATGGAAAAGCTTCTTCAAAATCTGGTAGATTTGGAAGCTTTGTGTTTGAATATTATTGTTCCTTGTCCCCCTGTAATTGGGACAAATTTATCTGGCATCCTCATCATTCTTTGAGGTTTTCCTGTTTCTCATGGCTTGCTCTTAAAGGTGGTTTGAAATCTGCTGATGCTCTGAAAAAAAGACAGATCTTGGTTCCTGAAATCTGTAGTCTTTGCAATGTTAACATGGAAAGTATTAATCACTTATTCTTTGAATGTCAATATTCATTTGATGTGATTAATCACACTATACCTGATACCAAAAGACTTCTACTTAGACCTACAATTTTGCATCTTTTTGAATGGATTGAGGAAGTTTATAGTAACAATGCTCTTCTCAAAAATCTTTACCTTCTTTTTGTGAGCTGCTCTCTATATTTTATTTGGAAAGAAAGAAATAGTAGAAGATTTGGTTATGTGTTTAACAACAGCTCTACTACCTCGACTCTTATTAAAAGTGCGGTGTTTGTCAAAGTGGGGAAATGGAAAGCTGTTTCTTCTTTACTTTGCAGCTTATAAGGGCTGTAGGAGGCTACCTGTCTGTTTCTGTTGCTGTTGTTTTATGTTTTTCTTTTTCAGCTGGTTCGGGTCCTGGTAGATTTTGCTGGAATTGCTGGATGACTTTTCTGAGAATTTTGTGCTCTCTTTTTTGGCTGTGGCGGCTCTCCTGGTTGTGCTGGTTGTGCTGGAAGTGCTCGATTTTATGGATTGCAAAATTAAAGCCATAGACCGGACGATGATGACAGTTTTTTGTTATCCCTCGGACGGTCTATATTTTAGGCAACCAGGGATATTGTCGGATTGGTATAGCTTTTGGTTTTTTCTGAGTCCATAGGTTCTATGGTTTTAATTTTCCACTTGTGGACTTTAGGTTTTTTGTTAGTGCTATTCAACAATGTTTTTATTTGATGTTATGAGAGTTTGCTCCCCTTTGTTTGGAGCATTTTTGTCTCTGCATCTCTCTTTTCTCCCTTGTAATAGTTGTTATTTTTCATGCTTTTAATATACGGGCCAAGCCCAAATTTTCCCCAAAAAAAAAAAACTCTTCTCTGAGTCCTCTCAAGACTTTGGATCAATTTTTATATAAAATGACATAAAAGAAATCATAAATTTAGCTTATGAAGCTTCTTAAATAGAATAAAATAAAACTTTTGAATATACAAACACCTTTTAAGATAATAATTAATATTTCATGAAAAACTTGAAAACCCAAAATTTAAGTCCCAACACACCAAATAAATTTTTACTATTAAATTTGTTTGAGAGTGATAAATAATAAATATTATAGATTTTTAAATAATTTACCTGCAAGCAAGCTTGTACTATTAAATTTGTTTGACAGTTATAAATAATAATTTTTTTATATTAAATTTTTGAATTGTAGTGAGGTGGTTCTGCGACGCTGACCTCTTTGGAATTTCTAAATATATTTTAGCATTGTGGTTTTGTTGATAGTATTGTAGCGTAGTACTAGATCAGATGGCGCTGTGGTGCTCGACACTAAACAATATTTTTATTTAATTTATTTTAAATAGTGTTGCCATCTCCTCTATGATTTTTTTTTACTTAGCTTAGCTGGAAAGGAAAGGAATAATGAGAAGGGAAGGATGAGAAAGGAGAGAGAAAGCATGCATTTGGTTGTCAGCTTGTTTCGCTATTTTTGAAAAATTTTCGAAGATATTTGTAGGTGACTTTTAACCTACTCATGCTTTTAAATATTTTTATTTCTACCATTTAATTTCTTCCAATTTGATTTTTTATTTGCATATCTTCGATTTTAGTAAGTTGTTAACATACACCTTTTCTGTATGTTATAGTAATGTTCATTCAAAATATACTGACTACATGATTTTGTATTGATTGGAGTGGTCTTTATTTCTTTTAGTATGATTTGAATAAGAATAATAATTTAGGCCTTCTAATACGATTATAATGTTGATACAAGCTTGGTGAATGAAAACAAATATATGAATGAGTAAAAACTGATCATTATTACTTTTATAATAATGTGTGCTTGAACATGAACATGCATATAAGACACTTCAAATAATTTATTAATTGGGGGCTATAAGGAGTTCATTATTCTTCCAACGGGAAAGATAGATGACTCTGACTACTGGAAGCCATTTGTTAATGATTTACTTTACTTGAAAAATACTACACGGGTCAGAACTGAAAATGCTCTGATACCACTTGAAAGTTTGTTAGAAACCCTAAAAACTCAATTTCGATGCCAAATATCATCTAGGATGATCGTAGGATCGTCACGTACTATGCACTTAAAAAGAGGGCTTCATAAAACCATAAAAACTCAATTCCAATGCCAAAAATCATCCTGGATGATTGCAAGATCGTCCAGTACGATGTACAGAATTTGACCTGATAGTCCCGGACGATATTAGGATAGTAGGATAGTCCTGGACGATCAATATAAATTTGTACATATAGTCCAGGACTATATTATGGATCGTCCTGGACGATTTGAAGAGAAATTATGGCAATTTTTCTTAAACGATTTTAGGAAAATCAAGTATGTCGACAAACCCTAAATTGTCATTGGCGGCTCTTTTCCAAGATCATAAAAGATTGTTCTGGACTGTTTAGTTCAAAACTTGAACTTCTAGATTTGAGTAGATCTTACTCCCTTGAGTGTGTGTGTGCATGGTCACCAAGCAAACATACTCCCTTATAAGACGACTCAAGAAATCAAAAATTACATCAATAAATATTACAGATCCTTTACAACATAACATTATTCAACCAAATTTTGAGCTATGATTCTTTGTTTGATGTTGCATGGTATTCCTGAAATGTTAGTATTCACACAAATAAATATAAAATAAAAAATACTAACATATATAAAGATGTTTGTTATCTTCAAAAATATAAAACTCATGAGCTCGAGTCACAACAATAATCTCTCCATTTTTATGGTGGCAAACATTACTGGTGAAATTGTAAACTAAAAGCATTTTCTCTAACTCCCCCTCATTAGAATAAAAATTTAAAATTAGGAGAAAACAAAAAAAAATTTATTTTTTTAATAAAAATAAATAAAAGCAAATGCATAAGTATGTTCTCCCCTTTGACATTATCAAAAAGAGGAGAGGCACAAACAATCAGAACAAAAAAAAAAAAAAAAACAAAATGATCCCTGATCTGGTGAAGAAAAAAATATTCTTGAAATGAGAAAGTTACTTCCTGATTTTATTCAAAACCTTAGTAAGGAATGTATTAACAACGCATAACCCAGAAAGATTAGAAATTCAAAAGCACAAGTTCTTTTAAAGGCTAAAAAACTTTTTAATATAATATTTAAATCAAGGAAAAATTAGAAAAAGAAATAGTAATCTTTTCAAAACTTCTTTCATGAAACATATCTAATAGAAGATTAATGCAAAAATTGGTGAAATAGGAATCATAATTTTCAAGCTTTAGTATTAAAAATATTAAGGATTTTTTTTAAGCTTTAAGAAGTACAAAAAAGGTAAGCTTATTTTTTTATGGGCTCATTTTATGCCGCTTGTCTGTTGTTTGGTGTACTTTATGCATCTTTTAATTTTTGATACACTTTGTGTATCTTTCTAAATTTGGTGTCATTACATATCTTTTGATTTGGCATCATTGACCACTCTTTTTTCAATCAAATGTGTCATCTTTCTAAAATTTTAAAAGCTAAAGCAAATCCATTCTATTGAGAAAACGAATTACTTTATTAGAAAAATTATGAGATGGATTTAACAACTTGCAAGAAATCTCTATACGATAAATAAAATAAAGAGAGATGAAAAAATTCAATTTATAATATGATGGAGATTTTGAATCAAAAGTAAGATAATCTCTTTAAGAAAAGAGAAAGAGAGACAAAATCATGAGTTTCCTTTCTTTGACTATTTTTAGAGAAGTCAATCATAACTTACATAAAATTTTAAGAAAAATAGAGGTAAAATTTTCATTTTAAGAAAAATAATCTTTAAAAAAAGATTTAATTTTTTAAAGTATATTAGAAATAAAAAAGTAATATGTGTGTGTTGATCAGAGAAAACTTCACAAAAAAAATAAAGACAAATTTAAAATTTTAACATTAGAAACAGTAAAGAAAAAAAATAAACCTAAAGAAAATATAGAAAATAAACAAAAAATACAATGAATAAAAATATGCATACACAAACAAGGGCTTAAACATCATCTTGCTCATGGTCTGATGATTCAAAAGCTGGATTTGCCCAAAGATTTTGTACTTCTCATTATTTGCCCTTTTTGCAATTTGCTTAGATTTACCTTTTTCTTTTGCACGAAGAGTTCTCAAATTAGGACACCGATTTTTCATATGTCCAACTTTCCTACATCTAAAGCAAATAATGTCAGGAGAAATCTTAATATTGTTATTACTTTTACCTCTGTTCCACTTTTGTTGATATTTTTTTCTTATGTTTTAGTGGGCTTTTCAATTTGCTTGTTAAGTCATTGCTTTCCTCACCAACTAAATCACTTTTCTCCATATCTTCAGCTTTTAGCACTATCGTTTCACCTGGATCCAAAAATCTTTGACCCAAATTTTGCTCGTAAGTAATTAGTGAGCCAATCAAATTATCAATAGAATATTCATTCAAATTTTTTGATTCATAAATAGCAACAACTTTTTACATCAAACTTATCAAGTAGACAACGGAGAATTTAATTGAATTTTTCAAAGTTTGAAAACTCTTTACCTAAAGCATGTAATGATGTCATAATTTGAATAAATCTAGTATACATGTCTAAGATCATCTCATAAGGTTTCATGCAAAATAATTCATAATCAAACATTAAAATATTCAACTTAGATTGCTTGGTTTCACTAGAGCCTTCGAACATAGTGTGTAACTTATCCCAAATCTCCTTGCTAGTTGTGCACGTGAATACAAATAAATAATCATCAAAATTTAAAGCACATAAAAAATAGTTTAAAAATTTTGCATTCAATTGTGCATATTTGTTCTTCCCTATTCTAATGATTAAAAGAAATATCAGTTTTAATTTCTTTTATAACGCGTGACGATATAGAATAATCAATTAAAATTATATGTCACATTTAATAATCAATTGATTGCAAGAAAGTAGACATGTGAATTTTTTAAAAATCAAATATAATATTTTTAAATAAAGGTGATCTAGTGATTAAATAACCATCCATATTATTACGATTACAAAAATTAGCCATTGATTTTTTTTCAAAAGTTTTCTAAAACTTTATTTTTGGATCCCGCTCTGATATCACTTGAAAGTTCGTTAGGGATGTTAAACCCTTATGAACTAACTCAAGGATAACCAAGAGATGAGGTGAATTGATATTTTAAAAAATTTCTCAATCAAAACATAAACTCAAACCAAATCAAAATCACAAAGAAAATTTAAGTGCAGAAATTAAATGCAGAAATAATAAAAGAAAGAACAGATCAGATTTATAGTGGTTCGGTCAAACCTTGACCTACATCCACTCCTTAGAGGCACCCTCCGAGTATTGCACTAAACTTATTGTCTCTCCTTTAGCCCTCCGAAAAAGCCCATACAAAATCACTTCCACCTTCCCCGGTGAGACGGAGTAGCTGGGTCCTTTGACACCAAAGAGATCTTCTTCTTCCCAAAACCTCCCTCAAGATGAGCCTTGAATCCGCAATGGTACTAAGGTACAAGCTTGCTAGAGCAACCGTGTGAAAACCCTTACACACTCCCTTGAAACCCCTTCTAAGGATCTTTTCCCTGTCTCAAACTTCACCCTTTTCTCTCTCCCTTTCAAGCTCTTTCTTCAAGTTTTCTCCAAAAGAAATGAAGCCTCATTGGCTGCCAAAGACACTTACCAAGTGCCTTGACAAAACTTAAATAGAGGGCTTTAAAAAATCCTAAAAATTAATCTTGGCGGCAAAAATGGTCCTGTACGATGTGCCTAAAAAGAGCGCTTTTGAAGACCCTAAATACTCAATTTTGACATCAAATATCATCCAGGACGATCTCAGGATCGTCCCGTACGATGCTCTTAAAAAGAATAATTCAGAAAATCCTAAAAAACTTAGTTCCGACGCCAAAAATAGTCCTGGACGATCATAGGATTGTCCAGTACGATGTGCAGAATTTGACCTGATAGTCCCGGACGATATTATGATAGTCTTGGACGATCAGTACAAATTTGTACAGATCATCCAGGACGATACTGTGGATTGTCTTGGACGATTAGAAGAGAAATGATGGTATTTTTTCTTAAACAATTTTAGGAAAATCAAGTATGTCGGCAAACATCGTCCTGTACGACATACAGATCATCCAAGACAATTAGATTGAAAATTTTAATCATAATTGTTGCATCCTGGAATATTCACGGCGGTAGAGAAATATTTAGTTTAACGTCTTAGCATTGTACGAAGATCCAGCACACAAGCAGATAAGTGAGAGGGTGTAGCATTCATAAGAGACATCAAAGTTTTTACGTGGAAAACCCCTGAAAAGGGGGAAAAACCACGGGGCCTGGCCCAGTTTGAATGAATCCACTAGTATTTGTAGTCGATTACAAATGAGGCCCTTCCTTAGGAGAAGGCCTTGGATTGATGTAGCAAATGTACACCATATAGATTGCATTACATGGTAGGAGTTACATATACAGGTTTGTTTGGCCTAAAGGACCGTAGTCGGCAGGAGACCGGGGTCAGAAAGACCGTTATCTGTTGATGGAGGTCGGAAGGACCATAGTAGGCGACGAAGGCCTGAAGGACTGTAATCGATAGAAAGCTGGGGTCTGAAAGACCGTTGTCTGGTGATGTAGGTCGAACGGACCGTAGTAGGTGACAGAGGTCAGAAGGACCGTAGGCGGTAGGAGGCAAGGAGTCAGGTGTTAGTCCCAGTGTCACTCGGAAGATCGGATGTTGATGGTCTGGCCTTGAGTAGGACGTCGGGTCTAAAGCAGGACGTCAGGTCTTCAGCAGGACATCGGGTCTTCAGCAGGACGTCGGGACTGAACGTCGGACCTTAAGGCAGTGGTGCAATGAAACTCCTGTGCTGGATCTTAAGCTCAGACGTTCAATCATGCACCGTTCTTTGGCTATTTGGAGGCCTTAATGATGTCGGAATTTAGCGATCTTAAGCTCGTTGGATTCGTCTCGTCGAGCCCTTCGATTTGAGTATAAGCTTGTTAAAATCGGATACCGTTTGGTAACTCAAATTGCGGTTTGAACCTTCCAACAGCGCTTCGGGTCCTTGATTTGGCCCCATTTGGACTCGGATTGGGTCGAATTTGGTGTTGTTTGATTTGTATTTCTGAGACGCTCAGTTTGACTGTAAGCTCACTGAAATCGAAGTTCAGGTGCTCCCGGATTTAATTTTTGAAATTTCCAACTTGATTTTTGCCTCGAGATTCGTGCCCGATCAAGTTAATTTTTGCATGACGTATCAGTTACAAATTTTCTAAAGGCCTAGGCGGCCTATTTATAGGTTTTGGGGAGAAAGAAGAGAAGTTTCAAGAGTTCCTAATTTTCCAATTTTTTCGGAATTTTTTGGGATTTTTTAGGAATTTTTTCGGCCAAAAAATGAATAAAAAATCATTTTTAAAAGGAGTGGGACCCACTTAAGGCGGTGGACCGAACAGGCGCGTCGCCGCCGTCGAAACGGCGCGAACAGCGCTCGAATCCGCGGCTATTTCACGCGGATTGCAGGCCATTCACGGATGGCCGGTCCAGCCAGCCGGCGGCAGGATGCCGCGGCGCGGCCAGGCAAGCCGCGGAGCGGGCTGGGCAGACCGCAGAGCGGGCAGGGCAGGCCGATCGAGCGCTGGAGCGCGCGGTTCGTTGCCGCCGGAGGCGCCGGCTGTTGCCGGCGGCGGCGGCCTGCCGGTTTCGGCCGGTTCGGCCGCCCGGTCCATTTCGGGTCCGAATTTCGTCCCGAAAACAGCAAATTTGGTGTTTTTGTGGTCCCCGGACACGTTTTTCGACGTTCCGGACTCAATTTTACAACTTTCAGGGCTCAACGAAGCCTCTACGATCAAGTTTCGAGAAAAACTTAATATTCGGAACTCAATTTTTGGTGTTGGCCGATACAAATTTTTGAATCATATATTTTCGGACTCTTGGAACTTCGACATCCGAAAATAGGGGGGGAACTGATACGTACTCCAAAAATTAGCTTGATCAGGCACGAATCTCGAGGTAAAAGCTAGTTGGAAATTTCAAAAATTAATTTTGGGAGCACCCGAACTCCGATTTCAACAAACTTATAGTCAAACTGAGCATCTCAGAAATACGAACCCAACGACACCAAGATCAATCCAATCCGAGCCCAAATGAGTCCAAATCAAGGGTTCAAAGCGCTTCTGGAAGATTCAAACCGCAATTTGAGTTACCAAACGGTCTCCGATTTTGACGAGCTTATACTCGAATCGAACGGCTCGACGAGACGAATCCAACGAGCCTAAGATCATTGAATTCCAACATCATTAAGGCCTTCAAATGACCAACGAACGGTGCATGATCAAAGGATTCGATATCGGCCGTCCATTCAAACCACTCCCAATTCGCCCTTGATCTCACGCCTATTTACGGGCTATGCCACTCCAGAAAAATTATAAATAGAGCCCTCATTCTACACGAAGGGGACTCAAGTGAAGAGAGAGAAGAAGGAGAGGAGAAAGGGGAAAAGGAGATTCCTCACCTCGTCGACCACCGCCGGAGCTCTTCCTGCCGCCTGAAGACGCCGGAACTCTGCCGGATTTTCGGGAGAACGCCAGAATTCTGCCCAACTTCCATGGGATGCTGAAATTCTTCCTAATTTACAAGAGAATTCCCTCATGACGCCGAAACTCCGCCCAAGTGAAGCCTAAGTTCTCCTCTGCCACCAACGACGTCGGACTTCTACCCGACGTCGGACCTTCACTCTTCGCCAAGCTTCTACCCGACGCCGGACTTCTACCGGTTATCGGACTCCGCTGGACGTCTATGCGAAGATGCATTTCTTTTCATTGCTGGACTTCTACCTGATGTTGTCCTACTGATCTTCGTCGTCAGACTATAGTCCTTTCGACCTCCGTCGCCAGCCGACTACGATCCTCCTGACTTACGTCGCCCGCCGACTACAGTCTTTTTGACATCCGTCGCCTGTTGAATACGGTCCTCCTGACTTATGTCGCTCGCCGAATACATCCTTTCCGACCTCCGTCGCCCGCCGACTACAGTCCTCCTGACTTACGTCGCCCGCCGACTACAATCCTCCGTCGTCAGCTGACTACGGTCCTCCTGACCTACGTCGCCCGCCAACTGCAGTCCTTCTAACAAAGCGAATACGTCGATAGTAGATCTTTGTATTTACATCATGTAATGTACTCCATAAGATGTACATCAAGCTAAGGCCTTCTCCCAAGGAAGGGTCTCATTTGTAATCGACTGCAAATACTAGTGGATTCGTTCAAACTGGGCTAGGCCCCGTGGTTTTTCCCCCTTTTAAAGGGGTTTTCCACGTAAAAATCTTGGTGTCTCATAAATGCTAGACCCTCTCTTCTTATCTGATTGCGTGCCGGATTTTCGTACAATGCTAAGACGTTAAATATGATATTTCTCTACCGCCGCGAATACTCCTAGACGCAACAATAATTAATCCCCTAATCACATGATCAATTTAGGCATGATTTGTATTGATCGCCTGAGATGATTAGAATAAAATTTTAAACTTAAATCTTTTCCTAAATTGTCATTGGCGGCTCTTTTCCAAAATCATAAAGGATCGTCGTGGATGATCCAAAATCGTCTAGTACAATTTGTTCAAAACTTGATCTTTTGGATTTGAGTAGATCTCACTCCCTTGAGTGTGTGTGTGTGCATGGTCACCAAGTAAGCATTCTCTATTACAAGACTTGACTCAAGAAATCAAAAATCACATCAATGAATACTACAGACTATTTACAACATAACATTATTCAATCAAATCTTGAGCTCTGATTCTTTGTTTGTTATTGCATGGTATTCCTAAAATATTAGCATACACACAAACAAATATAGAAAAAAAAATACTATGAGATATAAAGATGTTTATTATCATCAAAAATATAAAACTCGTGAGCTCGAGTCGCAACAAGAACTCCTTACTTGTTTCATATGTCTTCTTGAACATGCATATAATTAAGACACTAATTTACTGTTATTGAGCATGTGATTAAGATATTATTTTGATATTGATACTGAATAACTGAACATCATGTGTATATTATACAATTCCATGATAGTACGTTCTATATTGTTAGAGATTTTTAAAGTTTTCATAGATATTTTTTCTTTACTGTTTTATATTTTTTTTTCCTATTTGGATAATATTGCTATAACATTTAGTTTAAGAATTATATTTTATAGCTTTACTATTTTGACATTCATATTGTACTTGTTTATAAACTTTACTATTACCTTATGTGTTTTACTCTTTCTTCACACTCTCCTGATCATATTGACTACTACTAATATGATTTGAATGATTGCATGCATATTATTTATTTTTCATGCTTTGAGTTTGAAAGTAAAGTTCTAATGACCTGTTAGACTGTTTAAACACAATATATGTGGTATAATCATTTCAGGTCTGAGAAGATGAACAAGTCTGTAAGATTGATCAGACATAGGATTCTATTGGCATTACTATCTTTTAGTTATGCTTTTGTGATGAGTGGAACACTTTAACCAAAAAATTTTCTTGAACTTGATTGTCGTTCTCGTGGATCAATCATTTTTTTGGCAGGCCATTTTTTGGGTCGCGGACAATGATGACACCTACTCGCTGCTTTTGGACAGTCTTCGGGCATTTAAAGGAGGGTTTTGATTTTTTTATAATTGCACATTCTTGTTCTGAGTCCCGACCAAACAGGTTTTGTGCCTGTTTTTTATTCCTTCTTTCTTTGCTGAGTTTTATTTATTCGTTATTTTTTCTTTTGTCTTAGCCTCTTTTTGTCGGCTAAGACCTTTTTTTGTCATATTTTGTAATCATTGTTCTTTTAATAGAATGGGCTAAGCCCTCAATTTACCCCAAAATAATATCGATTTTAAAAATTTATCCGAAATAATTCTACCTCTCTCCTGTACAACTTTTGGTCTATAATATATGGATGTGGGCCCACATGTGGACTATTGGTTGGACGTGGGCCCACATGTAAGTCATAAATTTTAAAAAGGAGCATAATTAATACATAATTAAGCAAAAAGAGCGTAATTACTAAATAATTTAAAAATGAGCAAAAACGCCAAATAATTTGGCGATTTTTAAGCAAATATAATTAATTAAGAATACGCCGAATTGTTTAATGTTCTCTAAAAAATGCCATATATTTTGGCGTACTCTTTAAAAACGCCAAAAATACCAGCGTAATTCTCATTTTTTTGTAGAGAGAGAAAGCTAAATTGGAGAGAGAGACATGAAATGGGAGAGAGAGAGGTGGGGTGAGAGAAACTGTCATAAAACAAGTTTTATAAAGTCATAAGTTTATTTAAATTAATATAATTATTAATCAAAATTAATAACTTTATAACTTAATATAATTATAAATTTAATTAGAATTTAAATTTTAATTTAATATAATTATTAATTACTTTTTTAATTTCAACTTACTTTTTATTAAACTTTAAATTTTAATTTAAGTAAAAAATTTTAACTTAATTTAATTTCAAATTACTTTTAATTTTCAATTAATATAATTATTAATCAAAATTAATAACTTTATAACTTAATATAATTATATATTTAATTAGAATTTAAGTTATAAATTTTAATTAATATAATTATAAATTAAAGTTTATAACTTAATTTAATTAAAAATAATAACTTAAAATTATAATTAAATTTATAATTAGATTAAGTTATAAAATTATTAATTTATAAATTAATACAGTTATATATTAAAATTAATAACTTTATAACTTAGTTTAATTAAAGTTAATAACTTAAAAACTTTATACCTGAATGTAATTAAAATTAATAACTTCATAACTTTATAACTGTGCTCCTACATCAAATATGTTTCGAGTTTTTGGAAAAATAAAAATAAAAATAAAAGAATTAAAAAAAAAAGTTTCGAGTCTTCGATTTGAACCCATTTGGGTGCAGATTGAGTCGAATTTGGTGTCGTTGGGTTCGTCTCTTTGATAAAATTAGTTCGACTGTAAGTTTGTTTAAATAGGAGTTCAAATCATCTTCGATTTTATTTTTAAATTTTCTAACTTCATTTTGCCTCGAGATTTGTGCTCGCTCAAGATACTTTTTGATGATATAACACTAATTAAATTTATAAATTAATATAGTTATAATCATTAATCAAAATTAATAACTTTAAACTCAAGGTTTTTAGAACCGGACCGGATAACGAACTGGAGGAAGGAGAGGTTCACGATTCGACCGGTCAAACCGGGGTCGAACTGAGGTCGAACCGGATGATGTAATAAATAATAATATTATTTAAAAAATAAAATAAAATTCAAATTTTCCTATAATTCATTCATTCAACATTCTATTTTCATAGCTCCTAATTAAAATAACATAAACATGGCATCAATTAAGTTTATGAAACATAAACAAATAGCATATACTATAAGTGTCTCTTCAAATAAGTCAATAAAACATAAACAAATGCATAGCTTTTGTCATCATACAAAATGTTCATAATTTCATATCAAGTCAAGCTTCAAAATTCAAACATAAATATCAAAATAAATCTAGAAGTCGTCTCCTAGATTTGAAGCATCAAAAGTTATATCCATAATCCTTGTTCATCAAAACATTCCCCTCCAAAAGCATCAATATCTTCATTGCCAATTATTTCATTGTCATTTCGAACATCCTCTAGAACATCATCATCTGCATATTAGAAATATAAAATATTATATATATATTAAACATCTTTTTTAAATGATATAACTTAAACTAATTATGAACTTACTTTGAGGTTCTTTAGTAGAACTAGTATTAAGTTCTTCAGCAACAGGAATAACATCTTCTGCATATATTTCATTCTCTAAATTCTCCATAATAAGCTCTGAAGCCGGTTCTTCATCAAGCACCCAAAAATCCACCATCTCAATGGTTGTATAATCCAAAGGATCGTAGTTTCTTTTTTTTGTTTGTAATCTAAATATAATTAAATAATCATTAAGTCATACAATCATACAGAAATGATCAAATGACATCTAAATATAATTAAAAGTTATAGATTCATACCTATGCCTTAAATTGAGGTTGTACCGAACAAATACTAGATCATTTAGTCTTTGATGCTCTAAATGATTTGTTCTCTTGGTATGAATTTGTTCAAATACACTCCAATTTCTTTCACATCTAGAAGATGAAGAAGTTTGGCTAAGAATTCTAACAGCCAATTTCTACAAATTTGGCGCACTTGATCCAAACATCTTTCACCATTCATCTAAAAAAAGATTAATATTAGTTAATTAATATTTGATATACAAGAAAGACTAAATGCATTCTAACAATTTTATTTCACTTACCAGGCTGCATTTCTTTGGCCATCGTTAGAGCAATTGGTTTGCCAAAGCTTTCCAAATTATCACGAAAAAGCCTAACTTCATTCATTGTTGCTGTTGATTTAGGGCATATATCTTTATTTTCAATCAGTTCAACTAAACCTTGCATCACTTCAGATTTCATGCAAAAATTCTCTTATCATATTGAAAATGTGGATTAAGAAAGTAAGCTGCACAATGTATGCCTTGTCTTAGTTGACGATCCCATCTCCTCTTTATAAAGCTTGTGTAAGGTTTGTACAACCTTTTGGAATTTTTAAACATTAACTTGATTGCTCTCCTTGCTCTGTACATTCCATCATAAAGAAATCCCATAGATGGTTTTTCATCAGAATCCACAATTCTCAATAATCGAATTAAAGGCCTAGTCAATTTGGAACTTACCAAACAGTCATTCCAAAATTTTGTATCCAGAATGATGGATGAGACTTCTTGCACTTTTACTGTTTTGGAGAGCTTTGAATCAAAGAAAGCTTTGCTTGTTATGAAAGCCTGCAAATCAAGCTTGTGTTCATATAAGCTTTTCAAAGTTAAGAAAGTTGTAGCAAATCTAGTAGCTCCGGGCCTTATAATTTCTTTCCAACCTTCTCTTTTTCTTAGCCAAGCTAGAATAAAGACATGATTGTAGACAAAAAACTGTAACTTTTAAAACTCTTTTCGCAAGATCTTGAATATGAGTCATGTTCCCAAAATCTCTAAGAATAAGATTTAAACAATGAGCAGAACATGGAGACCAACAAATGTTACCAAACCTTTCATGAAGTAATTCCCCTGCCTTTTTATAATTTGTAGCATTATCTGTTACAAGTTGTACAATATTTTCTGGCCCCACCCATTCAACAACTTCGCAAAATAATGAACATAATGTTTTGTCATCCTTAGTAATATCAGAAGCATCCACAGATTTCAAGAATGCAACGCCCCTTGGACAATAAACAAGAAAATTAATCAAAATTCTATTCCTGTTATCTGTTCAACCATCTGCCATGAGTGTGCAACCAATTTCTTTCCAAGATCTTCTATATGAATCTATCAATAGCTTACATTCTTCTTTACAATCTTGTAGAAGATTAACCCTCAACTTATGATAGGATGACAACTTATAACCAGGGCCAATTGCAGCTATAGCATCAACAGCCTTCTGTGCAAAAGTAGAATTTATGGCATTAAATGGAATGCAACTGTCGTAAAACCATCTCTTAACTGACAAATCAGCACGGTGTATGGCTTCTTTGGATGCCATTACACTTTTCAATGATGGTTGAGAACCAGGTTTAGCTCTTGGTGCAAAAAAGTTATCTATGTCATCTTTCTTTCTCTTCCCTTTATGAAGTCCTTCATGATATGCATCAGAGGCTTGTGACTTGGGAAGTAATGAAGAGCCCATTTCCTCATCCATATGTTTATCAACAAAAACTATTGTGTTTTGCTCTAACTCCTCCTGGGTTTGTTGTTTTTTCTTGCCAATTTCTCTTAGATTCTCTTGCATTTGATGACGAATGTCATGTGGAACTTTTTTGCACAAAGCTATGTTACCTCTTATCCCTGCTAGATATTGTTTTATCCTATTAATTCCTCCACCTTTGTATATAATCCCACAATGTAGACATCTATATTTTGTTTTTCCATCTGAATCTTTACTTTCACTACAATGACCCCAAGCAATATCTATCTTTTCACGCACACTATGAGACGAAACAATTGGTTGATCCATTCTGGATTTACAAAAAAATCAATTATCAATATGGTCTATAATAACACAATCCCAAACCAATTATATATGAGACGAAACTGTTGGTTGAGCAGCCAACCACAATTCCAAACCAACATATGCTATAGTCAAATCTTTTCTACAGCAATACTATTAACACAATATACAATTTAAACAGAAACGAGTGGAATCAAACTCATAAGGATGAATAAATATAGTTCAGAAAATATCATATACTACATCAAATTAAAACAGTAACACATAAAATCTGTAGACAACAAATTACCCAAATCTATTAATGATATTTAGTATTTACGCAATTTAGAGGTACAACAAGCAACAAATAAAGTAGACAAATGATTCCATTGTAAAATCTGTTAATGATATTTAGTATTTACACAATTTCAAATCATTTAGTGATTTACAAAATTTCTTCATATGATATTTACTTATGAAACTAACTGAACAAATCAAACCAAGCATAAATGGAGAAGAAATGCAAGCATATCGATACGATTTGGAGAATAAATGCAAGCTTAAATGCGTAAAAAATTACCCAAAAAAATAGAAATTCAAGAACCTTCGTCGGGATCGTCCGTGCTCGATGGGTCGGGTAGGAGGCCAAACGTAACTTCTTCCCCAACGTGGTGTTCGCCGGCGGCTGGGAGGTCGGGCGAGGGATAAGAAGTGAAGAACTGTCGCGTTCGCGTATCTGGAGTTCGCGTATCTAGAGACGGGAGCGACGACGTTCGCGTATGCTAGGGCAGACGAGCGAGGCTAATAGCTAATACCGATACCAGTTAATTTAAGCCATTCGATCGCAGATCAACGGCTCAAATTAGAGCTTTTACAGACCGGACGGTTCTTCCACGTCCTCCCGGTTCAGCGGTTACCCGGTTCAACCGGGTTTTTAACCGATTTTTACCCGGTTAGAAAACCACCCGGTTCCTTACTTTTCCCGGACCGCCCGCCGTCCGGTTCGCGGCTGAACCGGTCGAACAGGCCGGTCCGGTCCAGTTCTGAAAACCTTGTTAAAACTTATAATTTATAACTTTATCTAATTATATATTAAAATTAATAACTTTGTAAGTTAATTTAAATAAACTTATGACTTTATAAAACAATGTTTTATGTCTATTTCTCTCACCCCGCATCTCTCTCTCCTTATTCTTGTGTCTCTCTCTCCAATTCGGCTTTCTCCCTATATGGCGTTATTCACGGAATACGTCTATTAATTCGGCGTATTCTTAATTAATTATATTTTTTTGAACACGTTAAATTATTTAGCGTATTTGTTCATTTTTAAATTATTAAAAAATTACGCTCTTTTTGCTTCATTACACGTAAACTATTCTCTTTAAAATTCGGATGTCAATTTATACCCTCTGAATGAATCTGATTGATTAACTCTTCTCTCAGGCTCTCACGAGACTTTGCATCAACTTTGATAGAAAATGACATAAAAGCAATATTAAATTTAGCTTATGAAGCTTCTTAAATAGAAAAAAAATTAAACTTTTGAACATCCAAACACCTTTTAAAATAATAGTTAATACGTCATTAGAACCCGAAACCCAGCAAACAAATTTTTACTCTAAAATTTAGGGTTTAAGAGTGATAAATAATAAATATTGAGGCTTTTTAAAAAATTTACTAGCAAGCAAACTTTTACAATTAAATTTGTTTGGGTGTAATAAATAATAAAAATGTTTAATTTATTATTTTGTAAAATAGAAAAAATCTATATCAATCATAATAATTTTTAAAGTATTACTTTTTTTTTTTCATAATAAATTTTTAACAATTTTTTTTGAGATATTTAGGCCAAATAAAAATAAATTCACACACACATCACACACGAAATGATGGAACTTAAGATCTCTTAGTTGATAGTCAAAGTTCCCAACCAATATGCCAGAGATAGGGGCAGATCCCTCTTTAGGTGATGGGAGGCATTTGCCCCACCCCCAAAACAAAAAAAAATAATAATAAATTTTTTATTGTATGACTCTTTAGGTAATTTTTTCCCTTCGTCTATTTTTAAATTTTTATTACAAGGGTTTTAAGGCAATTGCCCCCCTCCCCTAAAATTTTAAAAATACTTTGATCTTTAACCAATTGCCGGCAACAAATACTAAAAAAAATTCATCATTTTATTTATTAATTTGAATTCCAAAAATATCCTTACAATCAAAATTTGTTCTGGGGTCGAAAATCAAAAAATTAAGTTTCCATATTATTTAGATGTCTTGTTACTTTTGGTAGCTAAGACAAATTCGATGCAATACCAACAGTTACTTATAAGCCCAACCCACCCACCCCCACGAAAATTAAGGCTAGTTCCGCCCATATCAATAGACTTTATTTATAACAAAATTTTATTCTTGAACCATTTTTCTCCAAAGAATTTCTTTACTATATCATTATACTGGAAGAGATCCGGTCGATCATATCAGAATGTCTCTCAAAATGAAGATATGCTGCAAAAAAAATCTTGCACCATGTTAGCTTAACGTCAAAGGTATCTTAATTTAAAAGTAGATCAACTGATTGTCTCTTCTACCCTTTTCCCCCTCTATAAAATCACCTGAAATTCAAGTCCCAACCCACCAAACACAATCCCCCTCCTTCAAATTCCCAAAAGTGCAACTTTTCTTCCACCGCACCAGACCAAACCAAACCAAAGCAGAAAAGAAAAAAAAAAACAAAATTTTCCTCTACCATGGATTCCCAAACCAAAGCCGTCGAATCCACGAAGAAATACCTGACCACTGCCGTCTCCATCGTCGGCTCCGCCATGGTCGCCCGCACCATCGTCAACCAATACCTCCCCAATGAACTCCGCACCATCATCTTCTCCGCCTTCCACCACCGCTTCGGCTGGTTCTCCACCGAACACACCATTGTCATCAAAGAAACCGAAAACCTCACCTCCAACGAACTCTACGACGCATCAAGCACTTACCTTCAGACCCGAATTTCCTCCAACATACGAAGACTCAGAGCCAGTAAGAACAAGGAAATGAAGAGCATAATTCTCTCCCTCGACGACGGCGAAGAGCTCGTCGACGACTTCCAAGGCATCAACTACAAATGGCAACTAAAAATCACGAAGGAGAATCACGGTAGGAATCTCGGTAGGAAGAACGATGAGAATCCCAGTTGGGATTTCAGTTCGACCCGCTGGTTCACGGTCACTTTCCATAAGAAATACAAAGACGTTACGTTGGATTCATACCTTCCTCATATTTTAGAAAAAGCGAAGGAGATCAAAGTAGCAGATAGAAGGTTGAAGCTTTACATGAATGAGTATGGGAGCTGGAGCCCAATTGACCTGCAGCATCCAGCAACATTCGAGACGCTGGCAATGGAAGCAGACCTCAAAAAAACAGTTCTTGAAGATTTAACGAGATTTATTCAGAGGAAAGAGTACTATAAAAAGATCGGAAAGGCGTGGAAACGTGGGTACCTGCTTTTTGGGCCTCCTGGAACGGGTAAATCGACCTTGATTGGTGCCATGGCGAATTACCTCAAATTTGATATCTATGATCTGAACCTCAGGGAGGTTCGAACGAACTCTGAGCTTAACAGGTTGCTTGTTAGAATGAAGAATAAATCTCTGCTTGTTATAGAAGACATCGACTGTTCCATTGATTTTAAGAACCGGAATAAGAATAAAAAGAATGAAACCAACAAGTCTCGTAATGATGAGATAAGCCTTTCTGGATTGCTGAACTTCATTGATGGACTGTGGTCGACAAGCGGCGAGGAGAGGATCATCTTATTTACAACTAATTATAAAGAAAAGCTTGATCCTGCATTGTTGAGACCTGGAAGGATGGATATGCATATAAATATGGGTTATTGTGGGCCAAATAGTTTCAGGATTTTAGTGTATAATTACCATGCCATTGATGAGCATCCCATGTTTGAAGAGATTGAAGGGTTGTTGAAAGAGGTGGAGGCCACGCCGGCTGAAGTTGCAGAGCAGTTGATGAGAAGTGATATTGTTGATGTTGCTTTGGAGGGTCTGATACAGCTACTGCAGGGAAAGAGGAATAAGGGTCAGGGAAATAAAGGAAATGGAGAAGATGATAAAGATGAAAAATTGGTACTTGTGGAGAAGGAAGAAGAACGATTGGAGAGCAGTGCGGGAGGATCATTAAGCTGAAGAAGTAATTGTTGGAGCTGTAAATTGTTGAGAGAATGACTTGAGGTTTGATTTGGGATAACTTTATTACTGTTTTCTATAAAAACTTTTAGTATAGAAATTTCTAAGAACCAAGAAAAAAATAGTACCAAAAGCTGTCCCAAATCTAAATTTCTTAAGTCATTTTCTGCTAAAACGTTTGTAATATTGTACTATGAGGCTAATAAAAATGCCAAAATATGTACCAGTAATGGTTATATGAACCTTCATTGTCTTTCTTAAAAATATGACTATGGATATACTGACTAAAGGCTAAGGTCGATTTCAGAAAAACAAAATAATAACAAGTTGAGTAGGAGCTAATTATGATGCCTCTAAACTTAATAATCATTATACTTAAAGAGGCTTTATGTTGGGACAAATTTATGCTCAATAATGACATACTATTTTATGAGATCCTGATGCTAATATCGTACCATAAAGCCTAATGAGGTGACGATTAATCATCACTTATTGATGTGAAGCCTAAGGTCCTCCAAATAAATGCTAAATAATTAAAGGGAATCGAGAGAATCTTTCAAATAATTAACCTTTAACTATAACTAAGTTTATTATAGAACGAAACATCCTTAATAATTTTTTTTTTTCAAATAATATATAATTTCGAACCACACCGGGCTTACTTGGGTTGGTGGGTGAGCATGATTGGAAACCCCCCAACTCATGTTCGAATCCGCTCTCATGCGGCGCGACCACTTAAGTGGGGAGAATATTACTGCAAGTCTTGCACCTACGGGACTAGTTGGTAGGCTCGCTAAGAGATTAATTATGCCGCCATATACCTCCCAAGGGAGTGGGAACGGATAGATACCTCCATTCCTTATATATAATGATTTTCATACCATCTGGTATTTATTTAAGGCGTACTATTTAATATTTTGAGTGTATATTCATGTGCGTTTGCAATGAGCAATAAAAAATAATGAGCACTATTATAATTTTATGATTTTATTCTATTTATTTCTTTTAAATTACATGCATTATTTTTTATTTAAAAATTCGTGTCTAAGAACAGAGAAACAAAATTAAAATAAAAATCAGAACCTTAAAAAAGCTCGGCTATGAATTTCTATACTTATTTGTTTTGATTTTCTTGTTAAATATTCATTTATATTTTATTAATTGTTTGATATTTTTTTAAGAATAGATTAACATATTAATTTACTCTACTTATGCCTAAAGTAAGCTAACATTTGATATAATGAACTATAAATCTATTATACCTTTCATATTTAAATATTTTTATTGCGGGCTAGAATATACGCGGTGATAGAGTTATAATTTTACTTCTTAGCGTTGCACGGATATCCAGGTCACACACAAAGAACACAAGATTTTGTTATTGAGCATGCGATTAAGATATTACTTTTTTTTCTGATACGTACTCCAAAAATTAGCTTGATCGGGCACGAATCTCGAGGTAAAAGCTAGTTGGAAACTTCAAAAATTAATTTTGGGAGCACCCGAACTCCGATTTCAACAAACTTATAGTCAAACTGAGCGTCTCGGAAATACAAACCCAACGACACCAATATCAACCCAATCCGAGCCCAAATGAGTCCGAATCAAGGGTTCAAAGCGCTTCTGGAAGATTCAAACCGCAATTTGAGTTACCAAACGGTCTTCGATTTTGACGAGCTTATACTCGAATCGAACGGCTCGACGAGAAAAATCCAACGAGCCCAAGTTCATTGAATTCCGACATCATTAAGGCCTTCAAATGACCAACGAACGGTGCATGATCAAAGGATTCAATATCGGCCGTCCATTCAAACCACTCCCAATTCGCCCTTGATCTCACGCCTATTTACGGGCTATGCCACTCCAAAAAAACTATAAATAGAGCCCTCATTCTACACCAAGGGGACTCAAGTGAAGAGAGAGAAGAAGGAGAGGAGAAAGGGGAAAAGGAGATTCCTCACCTCCTCGACCACCGCCGGAGCTCTTCCTGCCGCCTGAAGACGCCGGAACTCTGCCGGATTTTCGGGAGAACGCCAGAATTCTGCCCAACTTCCATGGGATGCTGAAATTCTTCCCAATTTACAAGAGAATTCCCTCATGACGCCGAAACTCCGCCCAAGTGAAGCCTGAGTTCTCCTCTGCCACCAACGACGTCGGATTTCTACCCGACGTCGGACCTTCACTCTTCGCCAAGCTTCTACCCGACGCCGGACTTCTACCGGTTATCGGACTCCGCTGGACGTCTATGCGAAGATGCATTTCTTTTCATTGCTGGACTTCTACCTGATGTTGACCTACTGATCTTCGTCGTCAGACTATAGTCCTTTCGACCTCCGTCGCCAGCCGACTACGGTCCTCCTAACTTACGTCGCCCGCCGACTACAGTCTTTTTGACATCCGTCGCCCGTTGAATACGGTCCTCCTGACTTATGTCGCTCGCCGAATACATCCTTTCCGACCTCCGTCGCCCGCCGACTACAGTCCTCCTGACTTACGTCGCCCGCCGACTACAATCCTCCGTCGCCAGCTGACTACGGTCCTCCTGACCTACGTCGCCCGCCAACTGCAGTCCTTCTAACAAAGCGAATACGTCGATAGTAGATCTTTGTATTTACATCATGTAATGTACTCCATAAGATGTACATCAAGCTAAGGCCTTCTCCCAAGGAAGGGTCTCATTTGTAATCGACTGCAAATACTAGTGGATTCGTTCAAACTGGGCTAGGCCCCGTGGTTTTTCCCCCTTTTAAAGGGGTTTTCCACGTAAAAATCTTGGTGTCTCATAAATGCTAGACCCTCTCTTCTTATCTGATTGCATGCCAGATTTTCATACAATGCTAAGATGTTAAATTTGATATTTCTCTACCGCCACGAATACTCCTGGACGCAACAGTTTGGCGCCGTCTATGGGAACGTGGTTCCTGACTGGGGGGCAACTTTTGCTCCAATCTCAAAAGATCGCACATAACATCAATATCACAAGAAGCAGATGCGGACTGGGGGGCAACTTTGACTCAAACCATGGTCAAATAGATTCTCCAATACCTTCAACATCAAGTTGATATTTCAGGAATATCCGAGCAAATGCAAGGATACTTCAAATCAATTGCAAGCTTTATACAGTCCCTTGTTGTACTTTTACTTCTTGGGAAAGGCCTTAATCTTGACCTTAAAAATGCAGTAACGGTCTAAAGATAGACCTTATTCACTTTTGATTCGGGATATACGCGGCGTTCGCCCCCTCCCAATCAAAGCAAAATCAATCCCAGGGGGATTCGATTCAACCTCTTCAACACAGGTTAACGTCGTCGAGCAAATGCTCCGACATACAACCTCGGAAAGGTTTCACATCCTTGGTGGATTCTCTCAACCTCTTCCACACAGGTTAACGTCGTCGAGCAAAGGCTCCGACATACAACCTCGGAAAGGTCTCACATCCTTGGTGGATTCTCCCAACCTCTTCCACACATGTTAACGTCGTCGAACAAATGTTCCGACATACCACTTCGGATAGGTCTCACATCCTTGGTGGATTCTCCCGACCTCTTCCACACAAGTTAACGTCGTCGAGTAGGGCTCCGACATACAACCTCGGATAAGTCTTACATCCTTGGTGGATTCTCCCGGCCTCTTCCACACAGGTTAACGTCGTCGAGCAAAGGCTCCGACATACAACCTCGGAAAGGTCCTACATCCTTGCTGGATTCTCCCGGCCTCTTCCACACAGGTTAACGTCGTCGAGCAAAGGCTGCGACATACAACCTCGGAGAGGTCCTACATCCTTGGTGGATTCTCCCGGCCTCTTCCACACAGGTTAACGTCGGCGAGCAAAGGCTCCGACATACAACCTCGGAAAGGTCCTACATCCTTGGTGGATTCTCCCGCCTCTTCCACACAGGTTAACATCGGCGAGCAAAGGCTCCAACATACAACCTCGGAAAGGTCCTACATCCTTGGTGGATTCTCCCGGCCTCTTCCACACAGGTTAACGTCGTCGAGCAAAGGCTCCGACATACAACCTCGGAAAGGTCCTACATCCTTGGTGGATTCTCCCGGCCTCTTCCACACAGGTTAACGTCGTCGAGCAAAGGCTCTGACATACAACCTCGGAAAGGTCCTACATCCTTGGTGGATTCTTCCGGCCTCTTCCACACAGGTTAACGTCATCGAGCAAAGACTCCAACATACAACCTCGGAAAGGTCCTACATCCTTGGCGGATACAATATCGGTTAACATCATTGAGCAAAGGCTCTGACAAACAACTTCGGATAGATTATACATCATTGGTTAACGTCACCAGAATGTCGTCAATGGACTTCTACACAAAGTTAAATTTCTACATGATTTTAAATTTCCTCCTGTCGCTGAACTTTTGCCTTGCAGGACTTTCGACGGACTAATACCCGACGCCAGAATTCTTCCTGTCGTCGGACTAATACCCTTCGTCGGACTTCTGTCTGTCGATGGACTTTTGTCAATCTTCTGCCTGACAGTACTTATACCTGACGTCGAACTTCTCCCTATCGTCGGACTTCTGCTCGTCAGCGGACTTCTACTCGTCGTCGGACTTCTGCCCGTCGACGAACTTTCATCAATCTTCTGCCCGAGGCCGTACTTCTACATGACGTCGGACTTCTCCTTGTAGTCGAACTTCTGCTCGTCAGCGGACTTCTACTCGTCGTCAGACTTCTGCCCGTCGACAAATTTTCATCAGTCTTCTGCCCGAGGACGTACTTCTACACGACGTCAGACTTCTACCTACCGCCGGATTGCTACCCGTCGTTAGACTTCTGCCCACCGATGGACTTTCATTAGTCTTCTACCCGACGTCAGACTTCTTCTTGTCATAGGACTTCTACTCGTCGTCCGACTTCTTCCCATCGATGGACTCTTGTCGGTCTTCTACCCGACGTCGGACTTCTGCTCGTCAGCAGACTTCTATCCGTCGTCGGACTTCTGCTCGTCAGCGGACTTCTACCCGACGTCGGACTTCTGCTCGTCAGCGGACTTCTACCCCACGTCGGACTTCTGCTCGTCAGCGGACTTCTACTAGACGTCGGACTTCTGCTCGTCAGCGGACTTCTACTCGTCGTCGGACTTCTGCTCGCCAGCAGAATTCTACTCATCGTTGAATTTCTGCTCATCGACGAATCTTCATCGGTCTTCTGCCCAAGGCCGTACTCCTACCCGACGTCGGACTTCTCCTTGTCCTCGGACTTCTGCTCGTCAGCGGACTTCTTCCCGACGTCGGACTTCTGCTTATCAGCGAACTTCTACCTGACGTCGGACTTCTGCTCGTCAACGGACTTTTTCCTGACGTCAGACTTCTGCTCGTCAGCGGACTTTTACCCGACGTCGGACTTCTGCTCGTCAGCGGACTTCTACTCGTCATCAGACTCCTGCTAGTCGACAAATTTTCGTCGATCTTCTACCCGACGTCGGACTTCTGCTCGCCAGCAGAATTCTACTCATCGTTGAATTTCTGCTCGTCGATGAATCTTCATCGGTCTTCTACCCAAGGCCATACTCCTACCCGACGTCGGACTTCTCCTTGTCCTCGGACTTCTGCTCGTCAGCGGACTTCTTCCCGACGTCGGACTTCTGCTCGTCAGCAGACTTCTACTCGTCGTCGGACTTCTGCTCGTCGACGAATCTTCGTCGGTCTTCTACCCGACGTTGAACTTCTACCCGACGTCGGACTTCTTTCAGACGTCAGACTTCTGCTCGTTAGAAGATTCCTACGCATCGTCGGACTTCTGCTCGTCAGCGGACTTCTACTCGTCGTCGGACTTCTGCTCGTCAGCGGACTTCTTCCCGACGTCGGACTTCTGCTTGTCAGCGAACTTCTACCCGACGTCGGACTTCTGCTCGTCAGCGGACTTCTTCCTGACGTCGGACTTCTGCTTGTTAGCGAACTTTTACCCGACGTCAGACTTCTGCTCGTCAGCGGACTTCTATCTGACGTCGGACTTCTGCTCGTCAGCGGACTTCTACTCGTCGTCAGACTCCTGTTCGTCGACGAATTTTTGTCGGTCTTCTACCCGACGTCGGACTTCTGCTCGCCAGCAGAATTCTACTCATCGTTGAATTTCTGCTCGTCGACGAATCTTCATCGGTCTTCTACCCAACGTTGAACTTCTACCCGACGTCGGACTTCTCCCTATCGTCAAACTCCTGCTCGTTGGAAGACTCCTACGCATCGTCGGACTTCTGCTCGCTAGCAGACTCCCACTCGTCGTTGAACTTCTGCTCGTCGACAAATCTTCGTCGGTCTTCTACCCGACGTTGAACTTCTACCCGGCGTTAGTAGCCTTCTACTCGTCCTCGGATTTCTACTCGTCGTCTGCTCGTCGACGAATCTTCGTCGGTCTTCTACCCGATGTCGGACTTCTCCATGTCGTCGGACTTCTCCTCGTCGGCGGACTACTACTCGCCAGCAAATTTCTGCCCAAATGGCATTGAAATCCCGTAGGCTTCTACACGCGAGGAGGGGCGCTATTCGAGTAGGAAAAAATTCCAACTCGCAAATAACGGAAGCCTCAACCGTCAGTAAGCCGGAGGGGGAGGAAGAAATCCCGTAGGCTTCTGCACGCGAGGAGGGGCGCTATTCGAGTAGGAAAAAATTCCAACTCTCAAATAACGGAAGCATCAACCGTTAGTAAGCCGGAGGGGGAAATCCCGTAGGCTTCTGCACGCGAGGAGGGGCGCTATTCGAGTAGGAAAAAATTCCAACTCGTAAATAACGGAAGCCTCAACCGTCAGTAAGCCGGAGGGGGAAATCCCGTAGGCTTCTGCACGCGATGAGGGGCGCTATTCGAGTAGGAAAAAATTCCAACTCGTAAATAACGGAAGCCTCAACCGTCAGTAAGCCGGAGGGGAAGGAAGAAATCCCGTAGGCTTCTGCACGAGAGGAGGGGCGCTATTCGAGTAGGAAAAAATTTCAACTCGCAAATAACGGAAGCCTCAACCGTTAGGAGGCCGGAGGGAGAGGAAGAAATCCCGTAGGTTTCTGCACGCGAGGAGGAGCGCTAATTCGAGTAGAGGAAATTTTCTACTCAAAAATAGTGGAAGCCTCAGTCGCCAGAGAACCAGAGGGAGAAAGAAAGAGAACATGCAAATTTTCTAAAGGCCTAGGCGGCCTATTTATAGATTTTGGGGAGAAAGAAGAGAAGTTTCTAGAGTTCCTAATTTTCTAATTTTTTCTGAATTTTTTCGGAATTTTTTGGGATTTTTTAGGAATTTTTTCGGCCAAAAAATGAATAAAAAATCATTTTAAAAAGGAGTGGGACCCACTTAAGGTGGTGGACCGAACAGGCGCGTCACCGCCGTCGAAACGGCGCGAACAGCGCTCAAATCCGCGGCTATTTCACGCGGATTGCGGGCCATTCACGGATGGCCGGTCCAGCCAGCCGGCGGCTGGCGGCAGGATGCCGCGGCGCGGCTAGGCAGGCCGCAGAGCTCCCGCGGAGCGGGCTGGGCAGACCGCGGAGCTGCCCGCAGAGCGGGCAGGGCAGGCCGACCGATCGCTGGAGCGCGCGGTTCGTTGCCGCAGGAGGCGCCGGCGGTTGCCGGAGGCGCCGGCGGTTGCCGGCAAAGGCGGCCTGCCGGTTTCGGCCGGTTCGGCCGCCCGGTCCATTCCATGTCAGAATTTCGTCCCGAAAACAGCAAATTGGGTGTTTTTGGGGTCCACGGACACGTTTTTCGACATTCCGGACTCAATTTTACAACTTTCAGGGCTCAACGAAGCCTCTACGATCAAGTTTCGAGAAAAACTTAATATTCGGAACTCAATTTTTCGTGTTGGCTGATACAAATTTTTGAATCATATATTTTCGGACTCTTGGAACTTCGACATCCGAAAATAGGGGGGCAACTGATATGTACTCCAAAAATTAGCTTGATCGGGCACGAATCTCGAGGTAAAAGCTAGTTGGAAACTTCAAAAATTAATTTTGGGAGCACCCAAACTCCGATTTCAACAAACTTATAGTCAAACTGAGCGTCTCGGAAATACAAACCCAACGACACCAAGATCAACCCAATCCGAGCCCAAATGAGTCCGAATCAAGGGTTCAAAGCACTTTTGGAAGATTCAAACCGCAATTTGAGTTACCAAACGGTCTCCGATTTTCACGAGCTTATACTCGAATCGAATGGCTTGACGAGACGAATCCAACGAGCCCAAGTTCATTGAATTCTGACATCATTAAGGCCTTCAAATGACCAATGAACGGTGCATGATCAAAGGATTCAATATCGGCCGTCCATTCAAACCACTCCCAATTCGCCTTTGATCTCACGCCTATTTACGGGCTATGCCACTCCAAAAAAACTATAAATAGAGCCCTCATTCTACACCAAGGGGACTCAAGTGAAGAGAGAGAAGAAGGAGAGGAGAAAGGGGAAAAGGAGATTCCTCACCTCATCGACCACCGCCGGAGCTCTTCCTGCCGCCTGAAGATGCCGGAACTCTGCCGGATTTTCGGGAGAACGCCAGAATTCTGCCCAACTTCCATGGGATGCTAAAATTCTTCCCAATTTACAAGATAATTCCCTCATGACGCCGAAACTCCGCCTAAATGAAGCCTGAGTTCTCCTCTGCCACCAACGACGTCGGACTTCTACCCGACGTCGGACCTTCACTCTTCGCCAAGCTTTTACCCGACGCCGGACTTCTACCGGTTATCGGACTCCGCTGGACGTCTATGCAAAGATGCATTTCTTTTCATTGCTGGACTTCTACCTGACGCTGTTCTACTGATCTTCATCGTCAGACTACAGTCCTTTCGACCTCCGTCGCCAGCCGACTACAGTCCTCCTGACTTACGTCGCCCGCTGACTACAGTCTTTTTGATATCCGTCGCCCGTTGAATACGGTCCTCCTGACTTATGTCGCTCACCGAATACATCCTTTCTGACCTCCGTCGCCCGCCGACTACAGTCCTCCTGACTTACGTCGCCCGCCGACTACAATCCTCCGTCGCTAGCTGACTACGGTCCTCCTGACCTACGTCGCCCGCCAACTGCAGTCCTTCTAACAAAGCGAATACGTCGATAGTAGATCTTTGTATTTACATCATGTAATGTACTCCATAAGATGTACATCAAGCTAAGGCCTTCTCCCAAGGAAGGGTCTCATTTGTAATCGACTGCAAATACAAGTGGATTCGTTCAAACTGGGCTAGGCCCCGTGGTTTTTCCCCCTTTTAAAGGGGGTTTTCCACGTAAAAATCTTGGTGTCTCATAAATGCTAGACCCTCTCTTCTTATCTGATTGCGTGCCGGATTTTCGTACAATGCTAAGACGTTAAATATGATATTTCTCTACCGCCGCGAATACTCCTGGACGCAACAATATCGTTACTAAATAACTGAACATTATATGTATACTATACGATTCTATCATAGTGCTTTATATATTGTTAGAGATTTTTTAAAGTTTTCATAGATATTTTTGCTTTACTGGTTTATATTATTTTTTTCCTATTTGGATCATATTGCTATAACATTTGGTTTAAGAATGTTATTTTATAGATTTACTATTTCGACATTCATATTGTACTTGTTTATAAACTTTGTTGTTACATTATGTGTTTTACTCTTTCTTCACACTCTCATGATCATATTGACTGCTACTAATATAATTTGAATGATTGCATTCAAATTATTTATTTTTCATACTTTGAGTTTAAAAGCAAAGTTCTAATGACCTGTTGGGCTGTTTAAGCACAATATGTGTTAATTTCAGGTCCAAGAAGATGACCAGGTGTGCAAGGCTGATCAGACATAGGATTCTATAGGTATTATTATCATTTTATCTTTTCGTTATGCTTTTGTGACGAGTGGGAAGATAATGTGTTATATTTTAATGATTCCTAGCATTGTATATTGTAAATAGCTTTAATTGTTATTATTAAAAATTAAAATACAAAAATTCTTTCTAATTTAAAGTGGGCGGGTGTGCCTAATTTGAAATTATTTCTATTCGATCATTTTTTATTAATTATTTTATTTATAATATCGATTTTAAAAATTTATCCGAAATAATTATACCTCTCTCGGGTACAACTTTTGGGCTATAATATATGGACGTGGGCCCACATGTGGACTATTGGTTGAACGTGGGCCCACATGTGAGTCTATTTTATACCCTCTGATTGATTAACTCTTCTCTCACGGCTCTCACGATACATTGCATCGACTTCTATAGAAAATGACATAAAAGCAATCATAAATTTAGCTTATGAAGCTTCTTAAATAGAAAAAAAATAAAACTTTTGAACATTCAAACACCTTTTAAAATAATAGTTAATACGTCATTACAATTAAATAGTTAAAATTACTACCAAGCAAACTTTTACAATTAAATTTGTTTGGGAGTAATAAATAATAAAAATGTTTAATTTATTATTTTGTAAAATAGAAAAAAAGATATATAACAATCATAATAATTTTTAAAATATTACTTTTTTTCATAATAAATTTTTAACAATTTTTTGAAATATTTAGGCCAAATAAAAATAAATTCACACACACACATTACACATGAAAGAGTTGAACTTAAGATCTCTTAGTTGATAGTCAAGGCTCCCAACCAATATACCAAAAATATGGGCAGATCCCCCTTTAGCTTTAGTTGATAGTCAAAAATATACTTACAACCAAAATTTATTCCGGAGGCGCTATCCGAAAAATTAAGTTCCCTTATTATTTAAAGGTCTTATTACTTTTGGTAGCTAAGACAATTACTTATAAGTTGCCCCCCTGAAAATTAAGACTAGATCCGCCCATAGGATAGGATTGTGTTTATAAAAAAAAATTTATTGTTTAACTATTTTTCTCCAAAGAATTGTTTTATCATATGATTACACTGGAAGAGATCGGGTCGATCACAATGTCTCTCAAACTGATTGCCTCTTCTACCCTTTCTCCCCTCTATAAAATCACCTGAAATTCAAGACCCAACCCACCGAACACCATCCCCCTCCTTCAAATTCCCAAAAGAGCAACTTTTCCTCCACCGCACCAGACAAAGCCAAACCAAAGCAGAAAAGAAAAAAAAACTAATTTTTCCTCTGCCATGGATTCCCAAACCAAAGCCATCGAATCCACGAAGAAATATCTTACCACTGCCGCCTCCATCGCCGCCTCCGTCATGCTCGCCCGCACCATCGTCAACGAATACCTCCCCAAAGAACTCCGCACCATCATCTTCTCTGCCTTCCACCACCGCTTCGACTGGTTCTCCACCGAACACACCATTATCATCAAGGAAGCCGAAGACCTCACCTCCAACGAACTCTAAGACGCATCAAACACTTACCTTCAGACCCGAATCTCCTCTTACATTCGCCGACTCAGAGCCAGCAAGAACAAGGAAAAGAAGAGCATAATTCTCTCCCTCGACGACGGCGAAGAGCTCATCGACGACTTCCAAGGCGTCAACTACAAATGGCAACTAAAAATCCCAAAGTAGAATCACGGTAGGAGTAACGTTGGGAATCCCGTTGGGATTTCAGTTCGAACCGTGAAGTCTGTTGGTTCAAGGTCACTTTCCATAAGAAATACAAAGACGTTACGGTTGATTCATACCTTCCTCATATTCTGGAAATGGCGAAGGAGATCAAAGCAGAAGATAGAAGGTTGAAGCTTTACATGAATCAAAATGAAAGCTGGAAGGCAATTGACCTGCAGCATCCAGCAACATTCGAGACGCTGGCAATGGAAGCAGACCTCAAAAAAACAGTTCTTGAAGATTTAACGAGATTTATTCAGAGGAAAGAGTACTATAGAAAGATCGGAAAGGCTTGGAAACGTGGGTACCTGCTTTTTGGGCCTCCTGGAACGGGAAATCGACCTTGATTGGTGCCATGGCGAATTACCTCAAATTTGATATCTATGATCTGAACCTCAGGGAGGTTCGAATGAACTCTGGGCTTAATAGGCTGCTTGTTGGAATGAAGAATAAATCTCTGCTTGTTATAGAAGATATTGATTGTTCCATTGATTTTAAGAACATGAATAATGATAAAAAGAATGAAAGCAACAAGTCTCATAATGATGAGATAAGCCTTTCTGGATTGCTGAACTTCATTGATGGGCTGTGGTCGACAAGCGGCGAGAAGAGGATCATCGTATTTACAACTAATTATAAAGAAAAGCTTGATCCTGCATTGCTAAGACCTGGAAGGATGGATATGCATATAAATATGGGTTATTGTGGGCCAAATAGTTTCAGGATTTTAGTATCAAATTACCATGCCATTGATGAGCATCCCATGTTTGAGGAGATTGAAGGGTTGTTGAAAGAGGTGAAGGCCACACCTGCTGAAGTTGCAGAGCAGTTGATGAGAAGTGATATTGTTGATGTTTCTTTGGAGGGTCTGATACAGCTACTGCAGGGAAAGAGGAATAAGGGTCGGAGAAGTATAGGAAATGGAGAAGATGATAAAGACGAAAAATTGGTAGTTGTGGAGAAGAACGAAGAAGAAGGATTGGAGAGCAGTGCAGAGGATCATGAAACTGATCAATTAGTTGTTGGAGCTGTAAATTGCTGAGGGGATGACTGAGGTTTTATTTGGGATAATTTTATTACTGTTTTTATAATAACTTTTTAGTATAAAAATTTCTTAGAACTAAGAAAAAAATAGTACCAAAAGTTGTCCCAAGCCTAAATCTCTTAAGCCCTTTTCTGCTAAAGCGATTGTAATATTGTACTCTGAGGCTAATTAATGAAAATTGCAATGCTGTTAAGCTAGCAGCTATCAAAAAACCGAGAAGAAGACAATAATGATTGGAAGAAAATATCATTTAATTTCAGTCTTTACGGTGCGTATTTATAGATTTTTACAGAGAGGTCATCCTAACAAGTTCCAACAGAAATAACGGCCTAACACGACCACGCGCTGTAAGTGCGTTTCAGTCTTGCTTATTTGTTAACATGCCCCTGCAAACTGATGGCACAGCCGTGACAGTGAGTTTGTTAGCTAGATAATTGAAACGAGATATGGATAGGGGTTTAGTGAGCAAGTCAGCTAGTTGATCTTTTGAAGCAATGTGATGAACTTGTATGGATTGATTTTTAATACATTCTCTGATGAAATGACAATCAATCTCAATGTGTTTGGTGCGAGCATGATAAACCAAATTATTAGCCAAGGCACTTGCTGATGTGTTATCGCAATATAGTTTGGTGGGTTGTTGTTGAGTGCAGTCAAGTTCTTGAAGCAATCTTCTAAGCCATATAATTTCGGTTGCTGCCGAAGCTATAGCTCTATATTATGCTTCAGTATATGACCTTGCTATTGTTTATTATTTCTTTGCACACCATGAAATGGGAGTGGAGCCTAAGAAATTACAGTATCCCATTGTTGATTTCCTATCTTGAGGATCTCCAGCCCAGTCTGAGTCTGTGTATGAGCTTAGCGTAAGAGACCCTGCTGTGATTGGTAAACCAATCTGTAGAGAACCGCAGAGATAACGAAGAATTCTTTTGAGGGATTCAAAATGAAATTCAGTTGGATGATGCATGTGATGGCAAGCTTTATTGACTGCATACAGGGGCGGAATCGGCTTTAACTTTGAGGGGGGGCAAAAATACAGCACAAAAATAATTAAATATTAAAAAAAAATATTATATATCTATATATTACGAAAAGTTTTTTTAAAAAATTAAGCAAGAAAAATTAAGAAAAAATGTGTAATTAAACTGTTATTAAAAGCATGAAAGAGAATATTAGAACTAAATGTGAAGAAATATATAGATATTTTAGGGCAAGTTATGACAAAAGAATTTTTTAGGGGGGGCAAAAAAAAAATTTAAGGAGGGGCAAAAAAATTTTTTACTCTCTTATAATTTTTTTTTTAATTTTTACTCCTATAAAAAAAAAATTTTTTTTTGAGGGGGGGCAATTGCCCCCCCTAAACTCTTCATAGTTCCGCCCCTGACTGCATACGTGATATCCGATCGTGTGAGTGTGAGATACTGAAGTGCTCTAACCAATTTTCGATATAATTTTGGATTGGCAAAGGCAGGTGAATCCATTTTAGGAGCTGGCTTGAGACTAATGGGAGTTGAAACCACCTTGCTATTTAACATTCCCGCACGCTCCAGAATACATTCTGCATACCTTGCTTGATACAGAACTAGTCCAATTGATGTAGTTTCTGTTGTTATGCCGAAAAACTATTTCAGTGTGTCCAGATTTTGCATGTGGAACCGCTGGTGCAGTCTGTTTAGAAGTTTAGCAATTGACTGAGTGTTATTATCGGTTAGTATAATATCATCAACATAGACTAAGAAATACATGATGTCTCCATTGTGCCTGTAGATCAATAGAGAGGAGTCCGAGTTGCGTCTTCGAACACGGAGCTATGTCTGGTGTCTGCACAGAATAATTTCTCGTGTTGTGGGTGGGTGGCCACATTAGCAACCATTCATCATTTAAGTGGGCGAGTGTGCCTAATTTGAAATTATTTCTATTCGATCATTTTTTATTAATTATTTTATTTATAATATCGCTTTTAAAAATTTATCCAAAATAATTCTACCTATCTCTCTGGTACAACTTTTGGGCTAAAATATATGGACGTGGGTCCACACGAGGACTATTAGTTGGACAATATTGAGTCAATTTCTACCCTCTCACTGATTAACTCTTCTCTGAGTCCTCGAGACTTTGGGTCAACTTTTATATAAAATTACATAAAAGCAATCTTAAATTTAGCTTATGAAGCTTCTTAAATATAATAAAATAAAACTTTTGAATATTCAAACACCTTAATAATTAATATTTCATGAGAAACTCGAAAACCCAAAATTTAACTCCTAAAACATGCACCAAACAAATTTTTACTATTAAATTTGTTTGAGAGTGATAATAATAAATATTGTAGCTTTTTTAAAAAATTAATTGCAAGAAATATTTTACTATTAAATTTGTTTGACAGTTATAAATAATAATTTTTTTATTAAAATTTAGAATTGGAGTGATGAGGTTATGTGTAGAGCAACACTCCGATGTTGAGCTCTTTGGAATTCAGTACTAGATCACATGAAGTGCTGCGACATTGGTTCACTTGGTGCTGTGGTGCTAGGCACTAAACAACATTTTTATCTAGTTTATTGCAAAATAGTGTTGCCTTCTCCTCTATTATTTCATTTTTGCTTGGCTTAGTCGGGAAGAAAATGAAGAAGAAGAAGGGAAGGACGAGAGAGGAGAGAGAGCATGCATTTGGCTGACGATTTGTTTCGATACTTTTGCAAAATTTTCTCAAATCATTGTAGGTAGGGGCGGAACCCCTTTGAGTCTAAGGGGGCAATTGTAAGAGAGAGCATGCAGTTGGTGCTGCTCCCTGAAACCCCCACAAGTGTGCTGCCCCTTGAACCACCAACATATCTGCCAACAGTTATTTATAAGTTTGGCCCCTTAAGCCGTTTCTTTTTCTTTCTAGGGTTTTTCCTTGCGGCTTTTCGCGTGGGATTTCTGGCGGCGGGATCTCCCCGCCCCTCGGGGGGCTGCTGGCGTCGGAGTTCGTTTGATCTCAGGGAAGTTTTTTTGTTCCCTACTTTTCTTTGTTTGGTATATTGTTGTTTTGGTGGTGTTGTGCTGCTCCCGCCGGTGGTTCCGACATGGTTTCTTCTAAGCTTAAAGACCCTGGTTTCTTAGGAGGGGTTTCTCATTCTCGGTCTTTTCTTCAAGCTTTGGCTGGTCCGAAATCTTCTTTTCCGGATCTGCATGTCTCTACTTTCCGAGGAATCCCGTCTCTTTGGATTTCTGATGAGGAAATCTCTGAGCTAGCAGCTCCTTTTCAATTCTCCCTTGTTGGTTTCTTCCCAGCCAAAAGACCTTCGTTGGAAGCTATTCGCAAGTTTTTCTTTAATTTGAAGTTACATAATGAGGTTTCTATCACGATTTTAGATCAGTCACATATTTTGATTAAGTTAGCGGATGACCTTGATTACTGTAGAGTGTTCTACCACCGTTCGTATTTTGTCTTTAACTGTTTTATGAAATTGACGAAATGGTCGCCAACTTTGGACATTGGTGTTGAGTCACCGGTGATTCCCATCTGGATCTCCTTTCCTCATCTTCGTCCCCATTTTTTTTCGCCTTGGATTCTATCTGGCCTTGGTGGTTTGTTTGGGAAACCTCTTAAAATCGATGAAGCTACGGCTATTGGTTCCCGTCCGTCTATTGCTCGTGTGCTTGTTGAGTTAGACATTACGAAATCTTATCCTAAGCTTATTTGGTTAGGGTCGGAAAAACAAGGGTATACGCAGGAAGTTGTTTTTGAAGATTTCCCTAACTTTTGTGCCGGTTGTAAATCTATAGGTCACTCGATTGGAAATTGCCGTCCTTCGGCTCCTTCTCAAATCTCTATCCCTCCTCCTAATGTTTCTTCTGGGAAAATCGGGGAGGAGGTTGTTGGGATAGGTGATTTAATTCATGTTAATTGTAATGATGTTCAAACTATGAGTATTGAGGGAAATGTTGTTTTGGTTAATGAAGGAATGGATGCTACCGTTAATACGTCTGAACTTTGCTCGGTTGTTTTATCGCCGAACGCTAGACCTTTTATTCCTCAGGTAGTTGATGCTAATAGTAATGGTATTTTGGCTCCGGTTGCTACAGGAAATTTGATTATTTCTGCAGGATGTGATATTATGAATGAAACTGGTGTTGTGGGTTCTGATTTGGATGTGGTTCCGTCTCCTAATGCTCTGGGGACGGAGGCTCCTTCTGTTGAGGTGAATGTCGGTTCGCCTGTACTGGGCATTGTGAATTCTGGAGAAATTAATGTTTTAGAAAATGTGGTGGGTGGAGATGAGGTTATTTTGTCTGTTGAAGTGGATATGGCTAGTGAGGATGTTATTCCTTCCGATTGTAATCTAGTTGAGGTCCCTGTGAATGTCGTTGATTCTAATAAGTTGGCTATTTCTGTGGGTAATCCCAGGGCTATGGAGACTAGGAAACAGAAAGATTGGTTGATTGATTCGTCGGATAATGAAGCGCAATCTGATTGTGATGATTCTGATTCTGATTTTTCCCTTGTTCGCTCTGCCAATGTTGCTACTAGAGGAAAATTTTGGATGAGAGGTAGACGTAAAAGGTGATTTTGCGTGGCGTTTTGTTGTTGTTTCGCTGTTTGGCTTCGGTTTTCATTTGGTTTTGCTGTTCGTTTGGATGCTATGAGAGGATTTGGGCAATGATGTGGTCGGGGCTCGCGTCCCGGTCGTTTTTTTGCTGGTGGCAACCGTAGGTGTGGTTTTCGGGAGGGGTTCAGTCTACAACTACTGGATGGTCCGTGCTGGACGTCTCGGATGCTGGAAGCCTTGACTGATTTCTGAGCTCGCATTTTGATTGTATCTCTCCTCTTATTTGGTCTTATCTTCTTTTTTGTTTGAGTCTATGTTGTAATTTTTTGGCTTATTAATATAATTTTATTTTGTGTTAAAAAAAAAAAAAATTTGGCCCCTTAAAAATTATGGTTGGTTTCGCCCCTGATTGTAGGCGACTTTTAACCTATTCATGTTTTTAAATATTTTGATTTCTACCATTTGATTTCTCCCAAATTGATTTTTTATTTTCATATCTTCGATTTTAGTAAGTTGTTAACATACAACTTTTTTGTATGTTATAGTACTGTTAATTCTAAATATATTGAATACATGATTTTGTAATGATTGGATTGGTCTTTATTTATGATACGTCATCATGAAATTATCTTGATTCACGAATCTCGAGGCAAAATCAGTTCGGAAACTTCAAAAATTAAATTCGAGAGCATATGAACTCCGATTTCAGCGAGCTTACAGTCAAACTGAGCGTCTCGGAAATACGAATCCAACGAAACCAAATTCGACCCAATCCGAGCCCAAATGAGTCCGAATCAAGGACCTGAAGCTATGTTGGAAGGTTCAAACCGCAATTTGAGTTACCAAACGGTCTTCGATTTTAACGAGCTTATACTCGAATCGAACGGCTCGACGAGACGAATCCAACGAGCCCAAGATCACCAAATTCCGACATCATTAAGGCCTCCAAATGTCCAACAACGATGCACGATCAAAAGGGTTCAACTTCGGCCGTCCATTCAAACCACTCCATATTCGCCCAAGATCTCACACCTATTTACGAGCTATGCCACTCCAGAAAAACTATAAATAGAGCCCTCATTCTACACAAAGGGGACTCAAGGGAAGAGAGAGAAGAAGAATAGAAGGAGGAGAAGGAAGAAGCTCCTTCTCGACCACCGCCGGAGCTCTTCCCGCCACCTGAAGACGCCGGAACTCTGCCGGATTTTCGGGAAACGCCGAGAATTTGCAGAACTTTGTAACTTTGTGAGAAGTTGATTGTAAACTGATCGTCTTGATTTGTAAGACGGATCAACCTTTGTACTTCAAACAAATACTAGTGGAACTTTATAACTAGGCGAGGTCCCGTGGTTTTTTCCCTCTAACGGGTTTTCCACGTAAAAACTCTGGTGTTCATTTCTCTTTTCTGTTTGTGTGCTGAATACTCGTGCAACGCTAGACGAATATATTCTAACTCTACTGCCGCGTATATTCTAGCACGCAACAATTTCTTTTGGTATGATTTGAATAAGAATAGTAATTTATGCATTCTTATACAACTATAATGTTGATACAAGCACTGTGAATGAAAACAAATATAAGAACTAGTAATAATTAGTCATTGTTACTTTTATAATAATATGTGATTGAACATGCATATAAGACACTTTACATAATTTATTAATTGGGGGCTATAAGGAATTCATTATTGTGCTGACGGGAAAGAGAGATGACTCTGACTACTTGAAGTCATTTGATAATGATTTACTATTACTAGAAAATACCACATAAGTCAAAACTTCTTACTTGTTTCATATGCCTGCTTGAGCATGCATATAAGACATTGATTTATTGTTATTAAGCATGTGATTAAGATATTGCTTTGATATTGATACTAAATAACTAAACATCATATATATATGTACAATTTTATGATAGTACTTTCTATATTGTTAGAGACTTTTTAAAGTTTACATATATATTTTTGCTTTACTGATTTATATTTTTTCTATTTGGAAAATATTGCTATAGCATTTGGTTTAATAATGATATTTTATAACTTTACTATTTTGACATTCATAGTGTACTTGTTTATATTTTCTTTTTTTTGAACATTTAAATCATTTAAGGCAAACTCACACACACAATGCAAGCACATAGACTCGAATCCTAGGCCTCTTAGTTGAAAGTCTAAGCTCTCAACTAATAGGCCTAGGAGAGTTGTGTCTTGTTTATAAGTTTTACTATTTCTTCACGCTCTCATGATCATATTGACTGTTACTAATACGATTTGAATTATTGCATGCATATTATTTATTTTTCATGCTTTGAGTTTAAAAGTAAAATTCTTATGACCTATTAGGCTTTTTAAGCACAATATATGTGATGTAATAATTTTAGATATGAAAAGAGCATCAGGTGAGGAAGGCTAATCAGACATAGGATTCTACAGCTTTTACTATCATTTTATCTTTTAGTTATGCTTTTGTGATGAGGAGTGAGCAGACATTATGTTGTATTTCTATGACTCTTAGTATTATATATGACTTTTTGGCATAATGAAGTGAGATGTATATTGGTTTTTTTATCAAAAAAAAAATTTGCTAGTATTTTATTATTAAAAAATTTAGATAGCTTAAGTTTTTATTATTAAAAATTAAAATATAAAAATTCTCTCAAATTTAAAGTGGGCGAGTGTACCTAATTTGGAATTATTTCTATTCAATAATTTTTTATTAATTATTTTATTTATAGTATTGCTTTTAAAAATTGATCCGAAATTATTTTACCTCTCTGGTACAACTTTTGGGCTATAATACATGGACGTGGGCCCCCATGTAGTAGTTGGACAATATTGAGTCAATTTCTACCCTCTAATTAATTAACTTTTGTTGACTCCTCAATAGACTTTGCATCGACTTTTATTGAAAATGACATAAAAGCAATCTTAAATTTAGCTGAAGAAGCTACTTTAATAGAATAAAATAAAACTTTTGAACATTTAAACTAGAGAAATTATTCTGTGCTTAAATCGGACCGTCTGAATACGAATTAGAACATGCCATATCAATCGGTACACAGTCACGATGCACAACAAAAAAGTAATGTGGCACGTTCTGATTCACCTCTTGGCACACAGCCGCGGTACACAATAAAAAATGATGTGACGTATTCTGATTTCCCTCTTAACAGCGTTCGTATCCACACAAAATGATTTTATCTCAAACTAATAAATATATGCTTGCAAAAAAATTTCTTGTATCATTTCAGCTTAACTTTTTTTTTTGTGACGAGGAAGCACTATACTTATGCCAGTGAAAACCCCGATCGACCTAGCATGCAACCCACACCAATTTATACGGGTCAACACTTAAGGCTTTCACTGCTTGCCAAAGGAATCGAACCAGGGAGCTTTGCCCAGCCGGTTCTTCACCACCAGAACAAGTAGTGGTGAGTTCAGCTTAACATCCAAGGTACCTTAATTTAAAAGTAGATAAACTGATTGTCTCTTCTACCCCTCCTCCCTCTATAAAATCACCTGAAATTCATTCAAGTCTCAACCCACCAAACACCATCCCCCTCCAAATTCCCAAAAGAGCAACTTTTCCTCCACCGCACCAGACCAAACCAAACCAAAGCAGAAAAGAAAAAAAAACTAATTTTTCCTCTGCCATGGATTCCCAAACCAAAGCCGTCGAATCCACGAAGAAATACCTGACCACTGCCGCCTCCATCGTCGCCTCCGCCATGCTCGCCCGCACCATCGTCAACGAATACCTCCCCAAAGAACTCCGCACCATCATCTTCTCCGCCTTCCACCACCGTTTCGACTGGTTCTCCACCGAACACACCATTGTCATCAAGGAAGCCGAAGACCTCACCTCCAACGAACTCTACGACGCATCAAGCACTTACCTTCAGACCCGAATTTCCTCCAACATACGTCGACTCAGAGCCAGTAAGAACAAGGAAAAGAAGAGCGTAATTCTCTCCCTCGACGACGGCGAAGAGCTCATCGACGACTTCCAAGGCGTCAAGTACAAATGGCAACTAAAAATCCCGAAGGAGAATCACGGTAGGAATAACGTTGGGAATCCCCGTTGGGATTTCAGTTCGAACCGTGAAGTCCGCTGGTTCAAGGTCACTTTCCATAAGAAATACAAAGACGTTACTGTTGATTCATACCTTCCTCATATTCTAGAAATGGCGAAGGAGATCAAAGCAGCAGATAGAAGGTTAAAGCTTTACATGAATCAAAATGAAAGCTGGATGCCAATTGACCTGCAGCATCCAGCAACATTCGAGACGCTGGCAATGGAAGAAGACCTCAAAAAAACAGTTCTTGAAGATTTAACGAGATTTATTCAGAGGAAAGAGTACTATAAAAAGATCGGAAAGGCGTGGAAACGTGGGTACCTGCTTTTTGGGCCTCCTGGAACGGGCAAATCGACCTTGATTGGTGCCATGGCGAATTACCTCAAATTTGATATCTATGATCTGAACCTCAGGGAGGTTCGAATGAACTCTGGGCTTAATAGGCTGCTTGTTGGAATGAAGAATAAATCAATGCTTGTTATAGAAGACATTGACTGTTCCATTGATTTTAAGAACAGGAATAATGATAAAAAGAATGAAAGCAACAACTCTCGAAATGATGAGATAAGCCTTTCTGGATTGCTGAACTTCATTGATGGGCTGTGGTCGACAAGCGGCGAGGAAAGGATCATCGTATTTACAACTAATTATAAAGAAAAGCTTGATCCTGCATTGCTGAGACCTGGAAGGATGGATATGCATATAAATATGGGTTATTGTGGGCCAAATAGTTTCAGGATTTTAGTGTCTAATTACCATGCCATTGATGAGCATTCCATGTTTGAGGAGATTGAAGGGTTGTTGAAAGAGGTGGAGGCCACGCCGGCTGAAGTTGCAGAGCAATTGATGAGAAGTGACGATGTTGATGTTGCTTTGGAGGGTCTGATCCAGTTTCTGCATGGAAAGAGGGACGAAGATCAGGGAAATGAAGGAAATGGAGAAGATGATAAAGATGAAAAATTGGTACTTGTCGAGAAAGAAGAACGATTGGAGAGCAGTGTGGAGGATCAGTAAGCTGAAGAATTGATTGTTGGAGCTGTAAATTGCTGAGAGATTGACTAAGGTTTTATTTGGGATAATTTTATTACTATTTTCTATAATAATTTTTTAGTGTAGAAATTTCTTAGAACCAAGAAAAAAATAGTACCAAAAGTTGTCCCAAGCCTAAATCTCTTAAGCCCTTTTCTGCTAAAGTGATTGTAATATTGTACTATGAGGCTAATAAAATTGCCAAAATATGTCCCGGTAATGGTTATATGAACCAATGCTTTTAAAACCGGACCGGACCGGCCGGTTGAACCGCGGCAGGCCGGTTACGGTTCAAATGAAAACCTGTTTGCAGAAAACCGGGATAAACCCGCTCGAATCGGCGGTTCAACCACCGAACCAGTTCCGGTTTTTTATAACCGGCCGGAAAGCTTAAACGCGGAGAGAAAAAAAAACCCCTCATTTGCGCCGTTTGCTCGACTCTTCGGCTTCGAGCTTCAATAGAGGAAAAAAATCGCAATCGAAGCCATCGACCTCTTCTTCCCCGTCGGCGTGCAAAGCTAACAGCGTCTCCATTGAAACACCTAAATACCAACTCGTCCATAAAGCCGCCGATTACGAGATCCGCACCTACGCTCCCTCAATACTCGTCGTGGTCACCTAAGACCCTGCCGTTCTCGACGGCCGCAACGCCGGCTTCATGATCCTAGCCAACTATATTGGCGTCGTCGGCAAGCCTCAAAACTCCCGCCTCGAGAAAATCCTGACGACTCCCGTCATCACCCACCCGGCGCAGAAGATAGCCATGACTGCGCCCGTCGTCACAAGCGGCGGAGGAGGTCCGGCGCCAGTGACAATGCAATTCATGCTACCGGCTAATTAAGGTGAGAGGAAGCAAGGAGTTGTGAGATTCAGTGGCGTGGAGACGGAAGCAACGACTGCGAACAGAACGGAGAGGTTGAGGAGAAGCTTGGAAAGGGATGGTTATAAAGTGGTTGGGGAGTATGTGCTTGCCATGTATAATCCGCCATGGACTCTGCCTCCAAAGAATGTTATCCTTAAGTTTTTTTTTTTTGCCGTTGATTAATATATACCTAAAGTTTAGATTCAAGTGCAGATCTTATCTTAAATTATATAGCTATGTTAGAAAAATCATGGTAGGCTACATCTAGGTAAATATTCTTCAGTGAGATAATTTTAAAATTGTTTATAGTTTTGATTTTTGAATGCTTCTCATGAAGTTGTTGTAGCTTTTGAAAAATTCTTTCATCCCCTCTTTCACTTCTTTAAGAATTTTTACAGTGAGTTGAAAAGAAAGCTTTGCTTGCAGTTGTCTATCATGTAGTTTTGAGTTTTCTAACTAGCATTGTTTTCTATCTTGCATTTATTTTTCTATGTTGTAATTTTTTACCTTGGGTTTTAATTTGTGTATATGATTTTATTATAATATTTAAATATAATAAATATTTATTACGTCATCCGGTTCGACCCCTGTCGAACCATCAAACCGCTAACCTCTTCTTTTTCCGGTACATTGACCGGTCCGGTTTTCAAAGCCTTGATATGAACCTTCATTGACTTTCTTAAAAATATGACTATGGATATACTGACTAAAGGCTAAGGTCGATTTCAGAAAAACAAAATAATAACAAGTTGAGTAGGAGCTAATTATGATCGATGCCTCTAAACTTAATAACCATTATACTTAAAGAGGCTTTATATGTTGGGACAAATTTATGCTCAATAATGACATACTATTTTATGAGACCCTGATGCTAATATCGTACCCAAAGACTAACGAGGTGACGATTACATCATCACTTATCGATGTGAAGCCTGAGCTCCTCCAAATAAATGCTAAAAAATTAAAGGGAATGGAGAGAATATTTCAAATAAGTAACCTTTAACTATAACTAAGTTTATTATAGAATGAAACATCCTTAATAATTTTTTTTTCAAATAATATATAATTTCGAACCCCACGGGTCTTATTTGGGTTGGTGGGTGAGCATGATTGGAAACCCCCAACTCATGTTTGAATCTGCTCTCATGCGGCACGACCCCTTAAGTGGGGAGAATATAACTGCAGGTCCTGCACCTTATTAGAACATAATAATGTTTCTGTAATTACCGTGATAGCTATTTACGGCTTTACCTGTAGCTTATCTATATAAACCGTTGTACTCATTCTATCTGTAATAATATTGAGATTTTCCTTTGTTGTTTCTCCTCTATCTCCCTGCTCTTCTCCTTCTTTCTCTCCTTCTCCCTGTTTCTTCCTTTCCTTCTCTCATGGTATCAGAGCCAATGGGAGATCAAGATTCAGCGGAAGCTCTAACTCCCTCCTCCCCCTCCGATCAAACTACCAACACCATCGCTACTGCCCATATCCCTCAACCCCTCAAGTTTCTAGTATCTAACATCAAGAATCTTGCTCCTCATCCCTTAACGACGGAGAACTATCCCATTTGGCGTGTTCAGCTCCTCCAACAATTCACAGCTAACGGGTACGCTGGCCATCTCACCGACACCATCCCCGCCCCCTCGGATCCCACCTCCGCCGCTCACGCCCAATGGATCCTCGTCGATAGCAATCTTCTTTCTGCGCTCTTCTCGACCGTCTCGCAATCCATTCTACCGTACATTATCACCACCTCCACCGCCCATGAAGCATGGACGGTTCTTGAACGCCGCCTTCAACCCACCAGTCGTTCTCGGGTAATTCAACTCAAGAACGGGTTATACATGGTTCAAATGAAAGATCAGCCTATGCAGCAGTACCTCACCCGCATTAAGACCATCGTGGACAACATCTCGGCATCCGGCTCGACAATCGACCCGGAAGACATAATGCTTCACATTCTGAACGGCTTGCATCCCACATTCAATTCCTTCAAATCGACGATCCGTAACTTGCTTCTTCCGATCGACCTCGACACCTTTTACGCTCTTCTGTGCAGAAGAAATTCATTTGCAACAAGAACTCAGTCAAGATCATCCCACTAACACTCCGGCCACTGCGCTCTACGCTGCACCTTCAAACAATTCTCGTGGTCGCAACAATTCAAAGCGTTTCAGTAAGCCCAAGAATCTGCCGTCCATGCATGCCGAACACCCAGGTATATCCGCTCAATCAGCCCGCTTCTCAGAATGCCGCACGTCCAACTTGCCAAATATGCGGAAAACTTGGTCACATTGCGCTGAACTGCTGGCACCGGTGTAATTTCAAATATGCCCCGACCGACAACAGACAGCCTCGTGCCCTTCTTGTCAATTCCTCCACTGCCGCAAGTCAAGAATGGATCCTTAACACCGGCGCCTCCGCACACCTCACTCCGGATGCCACCCAACTCTACTATCCGACTACCTACCAAGGGTCGGACACGGTCTCGACGGCAAATGGCTCCACACTTCCCATCCATCACGCCGGCCAAGGTCTCCTCCCTCTCCCGGACACATCCCGTAAGCTCCTTCTCCACAAGCTTCTTCACGTTCCTTCCCTCACACATAATCTTCTTTATGTCTCTAAACTTACCACAGACAATTCCATTTCAATTACTTTTGATGCTAACGGGTTTCTTATGAAGGATCTTCGGGACCAACAGCCTCTTCTTCATGGTCAACTTCTTAATGGCCTATACCGTCTCCGCATTTCCCCGAACACTCGACACGCTGCCCTTACGTCCACAACCACAACTGCGCACAACTGGCACTCTCGCTTAGGTCACCCGAATAAGGAAACCATCTCCGTTCTTGCCCGTCAATTTCCGGAAATTCAACCTGTAGCATCTTCTTTTCATTGTGATTCTTGTAATCAGGCTAAAAACCACAAATTAGTTTTTAATAAAAGAATTTCAATTACTGCAGCTCCGTTTGATTTAATTCACACTGATGTCTGGGGTCCGGTTTCGCAAAGCTCTCTTGACGGCTTTCATTATTACATCATTTTCATAGATGACTACACCAGGTTCTCCTAGATTTATTTTCTTTTCACAAAACAGGAAGCTCTTTCCAAGTTTAAACTCTTCTGTAATTTGGTCCGCACTCAATATCACACCACTCCTCGCATTCTCCGTTCCGATGGTGGAGGTGAGTTCACCAGTCACGCATTCAAGACTTTCCTTCAAGACAATGGTATCACACAACAATTATCCTGTCCTCACACACCGGAGCAGAACGGCCTCGCCGAACGCAAGCACCGCCACCTTCTAGATCTCACTCGTGCTCTACTTCTTGAATCCGGTCTTCCTCACAGGTTCTGGGCGGAGGCCACATCAACCGCTCATTACCTCATTAATCAACTTCCATCTACGGCCATATCAAATCAAATTCCCTACCAACGTCTTCACGGCACCCCTCCGACCTACACACACCTTCGCACGTTTGGCTGTCTATGCTATCCGTGGCTCCAACCTTACGCTTCGGACAAACTTTCTCCGCGCTCTCAAGCATGTGTCTTCATCGGCTACTCAACCCTGCACAAAGGGTACAAGTGTTACGACATGCACACTGGAAGAATCTACATTTCACGGCACGTCATCTTCCACGAGCAGAATTTTCCTCTCAAGAAAGTCGTTCACCCTGATCCCCTTACCGTCTCTTCTCAGCCTCCCACCCTCCCTCCATCTCTTCTTATTCCCTCCTCAACTCTACCTAAACCCACTGCTCACATTCCCTCACATCAAAACCTCCCACCTACACCTGCGACCACCAACCCGTGCACTACCACCATCCCAGCACCCCAAGAACATAGCCCAGCTCCTACGCATCTCAGTCCATTGCAGCACCATCGTCTCGTAGGTAAACAATCTCATCACATGCAAAGCCGTCTTAAATCCGGCATCAGTAAACCCAAACAAATTCTCAACTTCCTCACCCAAACCACCACCCAAACCACACCCACCACCTACAATCAGGCACTTAAATCTGAACACTGGCGAAATGCTATGGCTGCCGAATTTGACGCCCTCACACGCCAAGCTACTTGGTCTCTCGTTCCCCCGCCCTCCAACAAATCGGTCCTAGGCTGCAAATGGACGTTCAAAACAAAACTGCTTCCCAATAAACAAGTCGAACGATACAAAGCCAGGCTAGTCGCTCTCGGATACGATCAGAGATTTGGCATCAATTATACCGAGATTTTCAGCCCTGTCACCAAGATGCTGACAATTAGTCTTCTACTCACTCTCGCTCTCCATCGTCAATGGCCGATGTTCCAACTAGACATATCTAACACATTCTTACATGGAGATCTCCCCGACGACATCTACATGCGACAACCTCCCGGCTTCATTGATCCACTTCATCCAACGGCGGTTTGTAAGCTTCATAAATCTCCATATGGGCTAAAGCAGGCACCTCGGCAATGGTTCCAAAAACTTACAAGTTTTCTTCAATCGCAAGGCTTCACGTTCAGCCGCTCAGACCCGTCGCTCCTCCTTCTCAACATAGGTAACACTCAGCTCTACATTCTCATTTATGTGGATGATTTCTTAGTGACAGGTAATGACACTCTGGCCATACAACGTCTTCTTCAACAACTACAAACTCAATTAGCCCTCAAGCAATTAGGCAACATCTCTCTCTTTCTCGGCATCCAGGTAATTCAATCCAAAACCGGTTATTTCTTATCACAGGAACACTATGCTACTAAGCTTCTCAATGACGCAGGTTATACACACTGCAAACCAGCTCCAATGCCGGTCACTCCAAAATCCAAACCGCACTCCGAGATCAGTCCGCCCTTCCCAGATCCGTCGCTCTATTGTCGTCTCGCCGGATCATTACAATATCTGTCCATTACTCGACTGGATATTGCCTACGCGACCAACCGCGTGTGTCAGCACATGCAAAATCCGACCGAAGACAATTTCAAAGCACTCAAGCACCTCCTCCGGTACATCAAAGGCACACTCTCCTTCGGCTTGCCCATCACCACCGAACCACTTGAGTTACACTCGTACTCGGATGCAGACTGGGCATCCGACGCAACAGACTGCAAATCCATCTCTGGCTTTTGCGCTTTTCTAGGTCCAAATCTCATCTCTTGGACTGTCAAAAAGCAAGCAACTGTTGCAAAGTCCTCAACCGAAGCTGAGTACAGGTCGCTCTCCGCCGCTGCTTCCGAGGTAATTTGGCTTCGTCGCCTCGCCATCGAGCTCAATCTCCCTCAGCCGTCTCCCAGAACTATACACTGCGACAACACTTCCGCCATCGCCATCGCCAAAAATCCCGTCTTCCACGCCAGGGCGAAGCACATCAAGATCGACTACCATTTCATCCGCCAACAAATTGGTTCCGGCATTATCAAGCTCACTCACATCCCCTCCAAAGACCAAGTGGCGGACATTCTCACAAAACCGTTCTCAATAACTCGGTTCAATGAACTTAGAAGCAAATTAACCATTCGATCTTCGAATGCTTAATTTGAGGGACGATATTAGAACATAATACTGTTTCTGTAATTACCTTGATAGCTATTTACGGCTTTACCTGTAGCTTATCTATATAAACCGTTGTACTCATTCTATCTGTAATAATATTGAGATTTCCTTTATTGTTTCTCCTCTATCTCCCGGCTCTTCTCCTTCTTTCTCTCCTTCTCCCTGTTTCTTCCTTTCCTTCTCTCACACCTACGGAACTAGTTGTTGGTAAGCTCGCTAAGGGATTAATTATGCCGCCATATACCTCCCAAGATAGTGGGAACGGAACGGTTAGATACCTCCATTCCCTATATATAATGATTTTCATACCATCTGGTATTTATTTAAGGCGTACTATTTAATATTTTGAGTGTATATTCATGTGTGTTTGCAATGAGCAATAAAAAATAATGAGCACTATTATAATTTTATGATTTTATTCTATTTATTTCTTTTAAATTACATGCATTATTTTTTATTTAAAAATTCGCGTCTAAGAACAGAGAAACAAAATTAAAATAAAAATCAGAACCTTACATAAGCTCGGCTATGCATTTCTTTACTTATTTGTTTTGATTTTCTTGTTAAATATTCATTTATATTTTATTAATTGTTTGATATTTTTTTTAAGAATAGATTAACATATTAATTTACTCTACTTATGCTTAAAGTAAGCTAACATTTGTTATAATGAACTATAAATCTATTATACCTTTCATATTTAAATATTTTTGTTGCGGGCTAGAATATACGCGGTGATAGAGTTGTAATTTTACGTCTTAGCGTTGCACGGATATCCGGATCACACACAAAGAACACAAGATTTTTTACGTGGAAACCTTGAAAAGGGGAAAAACCACGGAGCCTAACCCAATTAAAAAAAATTCACTAGAAGTTAAGTTGAGTACAGTGCATTGACTCGTCCAAGAGGGCGAAATTACAAATGTCAACCATACGGTTGAAGTCTAGTGTTAAATCTGGTGTCAGTTGGAAGTTGGGGCGTCAGTTAGTAGTCCGATAATGACTTGGTAGAATTCTGGCATCAGTTTTGATAGTCTGGCGAAGTTTAGGGCCTCAAGTATTGGTTTGGCGAAGTTCAAGCCATTCGGTGGTGGTCTAGCGAAGATGAGGGTTTTAGGCGGTGGTCCGACGAGTGTGAGGGCCTCACTTGGTGGTCCGACGACGGTGAGGGCCTCAGGTGGTGGTTCGATGAAGGCAAGGGCCTCAGGTGGTGGTCCGGCGAAGGCAAGGGCCTCAGGTGGTGGTCCGGTGAAGGCGAGGGCCTTAAGTGGTGGTCTAGCGAAGGCGAGGGCCTCAGGTGGTGGTCCGGCGAAGGTTAAAGCCTCAAGTGGTGGTCCGGCGAAGGCAAGGGCCTTAGGTAGTGGTCAGAGAAAGACAAAGGCGTCAATTGGTGGTCCGGTGAAGGTGAGGGCCTCAGGTGGGGGTCCGGCAAAGGCGAGGGCCTCAAACGGTGGTCCGGCGAACTTAGGCGGTGGTCTTGAAGGAGCTTCTTCCATCTATTCCTTCTCTTCTTACTTCGGTCCCCATTTCAATAAAAATGAGGGATCTATTTATAGATTTCTGGAGTGACATGGCCCGTAAATAGGTGAGAGATCAAGGATAAATGGTGAGTGGTTGGATGGACGACTGATGTTGAATCCCTTGATCATGGACCGTTTGATAGACATTTGAATGTCTTAGTAATGTCGTATTTCAATGATATTGGGCTCATTGGATTCGTCTCGTCGAGCCGCTCGATTTCACTATAAGCATGTTATGTTTGGTAACCGTTTGGTAATCCAAATAGTGGGTTGAACATTCCAACAGCGCTTCTAACCCTTGATTTGGACATGTTTGGGCTCGAATCGGGTTGGATTTGGTGTCGTTGGGTTCGTATTTCCGAGACGCTCAGTTCCACTATAAGTTTGCATAAGTCAGAGTTGAGATGGTCTCCGAATTAATTTTTGAAGTTTCCAACTTGATTATGTCTCGAGAATTTTGCCCAATCAAGTTAATTTTTGATGATATATCAATTTTTAACAAGTAACATAATTGCAAAAAAAAAATTATTTTATTATTTTATATGCATATATTTATTGCATATTAGAATATTCATGACTGTAAAACTAAAATATTTATGATATATTCAATTTGTGTCGGACTTTTAAGTCGGCCATTGTGTTGACCATTATATATATCTCAGGCCTTTCAATCAACCTATTGGGAACTATATATCTTATCATGGATTTTATTTTTTGTCCCTATTAGCTTTCAATCAGTTTTATTTAGGCCCATGGATAAAACTTCAGCCCAGGAATAAGAGATCCTGAATAAACTTCAGCCTAGGAATAAGAGATCCATGGGCCTAAATAAAACTGATTGAAAAGAGCCCATTGGCCTAGATGGCCTAAAATAGGTGCCTAGTAAATGGTAGAACTGAAGGATCATGAAGGCTAACAAATTCTTAAAAAAATTTATTTTCAGCTTATGTGTATCTGCAACGTACAATAAAAATAATGAGCATTGCTATAATTCTAAAAGTTTATTCTATTTATTTCGTTTAATTTATATGCATTATTTTTAATTTTAAAACATGAAAAATTAATAATGCAATATCCAATGAATATCTATTTTCTATATTTTCAATAATAGATGTGTCTCGTTCTATATTCTCATCCGGGGTATGTTTCCATATCTATATCTATACTGCTATTATAAAAGGGGCTTGAGTTTCCTTCCCTAAGCAAATCTTGTCCATCCATTCATCTTATTTTTAAATTATCTTGACCGTCTATTCTATTAAAAATAATTAATAAATCAAAAAAATTCACATTAAATAAAACTCATTTAATTTTACCGTCTTGGTATCCCACTCACAATTATAAACTCTTCCTCTTCACATGCTTCATAATCATGCAATTGGTGGCTCTTCTTATCGCACTCCCAACCCATAACATTCGTATTCCCAATCGCTGCTCTTTGTATTCCGCTCTCTTAACCAACAAATAAAAAAATCTGTATTTCAATCACAACTATAGCATAAATAAATATATTTGTTCATAAATCATCAGAAAAATTATATATATAGGAATTCACATCCTCTCTCTCTGCTTTCACAAATCTCAAAATGATGGGATTAACGAAGAAAAGTAAAGTCATCTTTAATTAAGACGCTTCGTTTTTAGTTTATGCTTCCTCAAAACCTTTATATATTGTCTGCACCTTCCACAATCCTTTATAGAGTGTTTATGGTTTGTCGTGTTAGATATTTTCAGTGGTAAGGATTTTGAATTTTTATTTTTGTTATTTTGAGATCAAATCCTATCTCAAATCGATCTGAAAGTTATGGTTTCACACTCAATTTTTGTTATTGCTTGTAATTGCATTGTAACTGTTATCCTTCATTCTTTTCTTCAGGCATCTCATATGAAAAATTCTTCAGGTAAGTTTTGAACCAGAAAATTTATTTTCCTGTTTCTTAGAATATTACTCTTATTTCATTTTTCACCACATAAATTACTGGAAGAATTTTGTTAATTTCGACTTGTCAATAGAAAGAGAAGTAGAGCTATTCAAAGCATTTCATCAAAAACAAATTTTCTTTCACATTCACAGGCAAAGTGTGAGAAAACCAGAAATATAAAAGAAGAATCTCACTTTCAGAACCGTACTAAAGCCATGAAAACAGAGCAAGACAACTCAGGACTCATCACGTATATCTCCAATCCGGCTAAATTTGCCCTAGCTTCTTCGTCTGCCATACCTGCCTCACGCAAGCCTCTTCTCTGTTCCCTCTTTCGCCGAACGAAACTGTCGAACCATTCGGAAACAGTTCGAATCTCCTAACATAACCGACTACTTCGCGCTTTCTGTAACTTGCCATCCCACAATCGTCTTCTCCATTAGCTCTCGATCTTATGTTGTCGCCTCTAGATGCAAGTAAAGTGTTGCACCCTTAGGAAACGGTTCGAATCTCTCAAAGCACTCCCAATTTAAATTCCTATTTATTTACATTTTTTTTTTAATGATATTATCTTAATCCTAAATTAATTCGATCTTAAAAAGATTTTATGATATTTTTTTTGTGCAATGAGATTTTTAATATCACATATTTAATTAATATATTAAACATGTTCTAGCAAAAATCAAGTGATTTGATGATTGAAGTCATTTTGTGAAGAAAGAAAATAAACTAATTTACTACCAAAATTTTATCATTTTTAATACTGATTATATTGGTCCTAAGCCTGAATGTAAAAAGTTAAAGGAAAATTTAAAAAAAAAAATTTAGGCCCTCCCTAGATATATTTTCTGGCTCCACCACTGCATGTGGAGATTCATATAATTTGAATACTTATTATTGTAAAAGGCACAATTCTTATTTATCTAATCTATCTATTAATCAACATATCTTGTAATTGTTTAGCATGTGTAGGTGAGATTCTTCTTATTCCCTACAGTTTTCCATTGGCTTTGACTAATCATTTTTCCTAACATTAAACAAACTGATAATTCAATATAGTAATAATTTTCCTTATCCATTACTTCATAACATATTTTATCATCAAAACCTATCGATTCAATTATTATTGTACTTTATCATAACCCTCTTAATGTAAATAAAAAACATAAAGTTTCATATGATTATTTATTACTTTTTCCAATAATTTCTTTGACATAAATATCAACTCCTTATAAATATTCCACGCATTAAATTGAATTCATCATTCGAACTTGAAATGATTTTCTTCAAACCTTTTCCCATCATGTTTTCCCATAACTATACTTATTATTAAAAATATTCATTCTCATAAAATTTGCAGAATTCTAAATAACCTTTTGATCCTTAGAAATTGGATCTTAAAAGCATGTTCTCTAATCATTTTGCATATGTTGAGCCAAATGAATTTAATAATGATACTCCTTAATCCGCCTTGTTTCCTTCATTTTCTTGCCTTAGCTTCATCTTCTGTGTGGAACCATGTTTCCAATTCATAAAGTTGACGTATTGAGCTATGTTCACTTTGCAATCATTGCAAATGTCAGAGTCATCGTTCTAATGCTTGCTGTGAAACTTTGGCATTGATAAAAAAGATAACTTTGGCAAAGAGATGCGAGTTTTTATAATTTTTCTCACTCGAAACAATATTATTATTAGTGCATTATTCCATGTTCCTATTTCATTAATTAATAACTTGCTTTCGGATTGCAAATTTCTTGGTGGATGCATTGGATTATGCCATCTCCATTATTTGAGATTGATACGTCATCATGAAAGTATCTTGATCGGGCACGAATCTCGAGGCAAAAATCAAATCGGAAACTTCAAAAATTAATTCGGAGACTATCCGAACTCCGATTTCAGTAAACTTATAGTCGAACTGAGCGTCTCGGAAATACGAACCCAACGACACCAAATTCAACTCGATCCGAGTCCAAATGGGTCCGAATCATGGACCCAAAGCGCTGTTGGAAGGTTCATACCGCAATTTGAGATACCAAACGATCTCCGATTTTAACGAGCTTATACTCGAATCGAACGGCTCGACGAGACAAATCCAACGAGCCCAAGATTGCCGAATTCCGACATCTCTAAGACCTTCAAATATCCAACGAACGGTGCACGATCGTTGGATTCGATATCGGCCGTCCATTCGACCACTCCCTATTCACCCCTTATCACACGCCTATTTACAAGCTATGCCACTCCAAAAAATCTATAAATAGAGCCCTCATTCTTCACCAAGGAGGGGTCCAAGCAAGAAGCAAGAAGCAAGAAGAGAAGAGAAGGAAGAAGCTCCTCCTCGACCACCGCCGGACCACCGTCGGAGCCTCGCCGGACCACCGTCGGAGCCTCGCCGGACCACCGCCGGAGCCTCACCGGACTACCACCGGAACCTCGTCGGACCACCACCTCAAGGCCCGACGTTCAGGCCTGACATTCTACTGAAGCCCCGACGTTCAAGCTCGACGTTCAGGCCCGACATTCGACGTTCAGGCCCGACGTTCAGGCCCGACATTCTTCTCAAGTCCCGACATTCTGATGAAGGCCCAACGTTCTGCTCAAGGCCCGACGTTCAGGCCTGACATTCTACTAAAGGCCCGACGTTCAGGCCCGACGTTTATGCCCGACATTCTACTGAAGGCCCGACGTTCAGGCCCGATATTCTTCTCAAGTCCCGACATTCTGATGAAGGCCCAACGTTCTGCTCAAGGCCCGACGTTCAGGCCTGACATTCTACTAAAGCCCCGACGTTCAGGCCCGACGTTTATGCCCGACATTCTACTGAAGGCCCGACGTTCAGGCCCGATATTCTTCTCAAGTCCCGACATTCTGATGAAGGCCCAACGTTCTGCTCAAGGCCCGACGTTCAGGCCTGACATTCTACTAAAGGCCCGACGTTCATGCCCGATGTTTATGCCCGACATTCTACTGAAGGCCCGACGTTCAGGCCCGATATTCTTCTCAAGTCCCGACATTCTGATGAAGGCCCAACGTTCTGCTCAAGGCCCGACGTTCAGGCCTGACATTCAACTGAAGGCCCGACGTTCAGGCCCGACGTTTAGGCCCGACATTCTACTGAAGGCCCGACGTTTAGGCCCGATATTCTTCTAAAGTCCCGACATTCTGATGAAGGCCCAACGTTTTTCTCAAGGCCCGACGTTCAGGCCTGACGTCTTCATCTGAGGCCCTCATCTTTGCCAAAGGCCCTCACCTTCGCCAGAGACCCTCACCTTCGCCAGAGGCCCTCACATTTACCATAGGCCCTTATCTTCGTCAGATCATCATCAAAGGCCGTGTGCTCCACCAGAACATCACATGAGGCCCAGACTTCCACTGGACCACTACTTGAGGCCTTGAGCTCCACCAGGCCACCACCTGATGCCCACAGTTCTCTCAGAATACTGCCAACTATGGTCCTCCTGACCTCCATCGCCTACTATGGTCACTCCGACCTCCATCACCAAACAACGGTCTTTTAGACCTCGGTCTCCTACTGACTACGGTCCTCCCGACATCCGTCGCCTACTATGGTCACTCCGACCTCCATCATCAGACAACGGTCTTTCAGATCCCGGTCTCCTGTCAACAATGGTCTTTCAGACCCCGGTCTCATGCCAACAACGGTCTTTCAGACTCCTATCTCATGCCGACTACGGTCCTTTCGACCTCCGTCGCCTACTATGGTCCTTCCGGCCCCCATCAACAGACAACAGTCTTTCTTACCCCGGTCTCTTGCCGACTATAGTCATTCTGGCCTCCATCAACAGACAACAGTCTTTCTGACCCTGGTCTCTTGCCGACTACGATCCTTCCGACCAAACAAATATGTAAATGTAACTCCCACCATGTAATACACTCTATATGATGTATATTTGTGACATCAAGCCATGACCTTCACCCTAAAAAGGGCTCATTTGTAATCGACTACAAATACTAGTGGATTCATTCAACCTGGGCCAGGCCCCGTGGTTTTTCGCCTTTTTTAGGGGTTTTCCACATAAAAACCCTGGTGTCTCTTATGAATGCTTCACCCCCTCTCTTATCTGCTTGTGTGCTGGATCTTCGTACAATGCTAAGACGTTAAACCATATATTTCTCTACCGCCGCGAATATTCCAGGACGCAACAGAGATGTTACTTGAATTGGAAATAATAGAGCTTTGATATTGGCTATGGAGTTCTATCATCTAGCATATTGTAATATCTTCTTTTCTTCTTCTATGATGTTTATGTGTTTATCTAAAAAGGTTAGAAATTTGAAAAGGGTCAAATGAAAAGTCTATGAATCAAATTAAAATTTAAGGAATTTAATTCATCTCTTATTTGTTTGAGTTGTATATTGCTATATTAGTGAAGTTTTGGTTGTGTTGATATATTTCGAGCCCATCCTCTTATTAACTCATGGCTCCTATTGATTTCATTGCATAATTAGTTCTATAAAGATAAACAATGTTTTTTTCAATATTAAATTGTAAAATAATATTAATATATTTTCTCTACCACAATTTTAACAAAAATATCTACTTCTTGATTAAAATAAGTAGTTATTATAATTACTTATGAAAATAAATTTAATTTATTTTTCAAAAATGATAATGTTAATAAATTTTAATAATATGAATTTTTATTTTTAAATTTTTAGTCACGTGCATTTAATGCACGTGCAATAAAACTAGTTTATTAAATATCCATTTGTATTCCTCTATTCATATTCTTTTTTTTTTATTGTCTTAATTTTCATTTAATTATCCAAATAAAATCAGGGCATTTAATTTATTATAGTTTATTTCATAGCCTCTTAAAGTTCATCAAACAATTCTAAATAAAAAACCTCATAACAAAGAGCTTTTCTTCTAAATGTGAATTAATTATTTTTATAATATTTATTTAAAAATATTAAACAAAATAATATTCTTTATTAAATTTTAAATTTTAAAAAAAATTATTCATGTGTATTTTGTGCACTTGTAAATAATATTAGTAATGATTATTATTTGTGATATACTTAATAATTATTTGTTTAAATAATAAAAATATAACTAAAATAATTATAAATTTTTTTATTAACGTGCATTTAATGCACGGACAATAAAACTAGTATGTTACTGTTCATTATGTCTAAGGGTGTCAATAAATGACCCGAATAAAAAATCCTACTAATTAGACCAAACAAAAAAATTAGGATTATGATTGAACCATTTAATAAATGAGTTAGATTTGAGTTCGAAATTTTGAACCGTTTATTAAACGGGTTGAATTCCAATTAACCTGTGAAGCAAACTTAGACCCGAAAGTGACTCTTTTTTTTTCGTTAAATTCTTTTGCTTGTTCATATGACTTATTATTTTTTATCAAGTAATCTAAACTCTATAGTTGATAGTGATATTTTTATTAATTAAAACTTATAATCAGGTTAGGTTTGGGTCGTCCGAGTAACTACCAATCGAGTTTGGATCAACTTTTTGACATGTTTATTAAATCGGTCGGACTGATATAAAAAGGATCCAGACCTATTTTGACACTATCTGTTTTCGTGTCCTTATCTCTCTCTTAAATTTTCAGTTGATTTGTTTAAGATAGTCCAACTGGCAACACCGCAACATCCAGCCTGCAACCGAACCGGATCTGTTTTTTTTTTTTTTTTTTTTTTTTTGGGACATTTAGGCCATTTAAGGCAAACTCACACACACAACGCATACACATGGACTCGAACCTTAGACCTCTTAGTTGGAAGCCTAAGCTTTCAACCAATAGGCCAAGGAGAGTTGTACCGGATCTGTTCAAGACAGAAGAATGAAACATTACGCGTACCAAAAGAAATGGGAAGAAAATCATAAACAACTGTGATATGAAACGTCATGGAGAAGGAAACTGGACACCTTCTTCAATTCAGGCCAAGCTTGTTTAATAAATAAATAAAGCACGTGCTCGTGGTTTGGACTGGACCTTGGACAGCGTCTTTTCCGCGTTTCTCACAGGGCAATATTTTTTATTTGTTTATTATTTAGAGCCAAAATATTTGATAAATTTAGAAATATAACCACAGTTTAGCTATTCTTAATAACTTGAAACTAACCCAAAATTATCTTGATCAAATACGAATCTTGAGACATATTCAGCAAATTTAAATAGATCCAAATCGAGGGATTGAAGCACATTTAAAAAATTTAAAGAATAAATTGGATAGCTAAATGATATCAAAATATAGTATGCTTATAGTTGAATTGAGGTCAAGAGGCAACAAAGTTTGGATCACCCTTGAACGAAGACTACAACCCACAAATCGCTCATGCTTTATTCAATTCAAAAACAAGCTTCATCATATCCAGATGCGTGATTACTCTATGACACAGTATCTTGCCTAAATTAAGTCTCTCGTAACAATATCGTGGTGGCTAGGGGTGTAAGTGAGCCGAGCCGGCTCGAACTCGACTCGTTAACGAGCTCGCGAGCCGAGTTTATTGAGCTTCGAGCTCGAGCTCGAGCCTACAATCGAGCTCGAGCTTTTCAAACGAGCTCGAGCTTTCGAGTCGAGCTCAAGCTTGGTATTTCCTAAACGAGTCGAGCTCGAGCTCACTTATCAAGCTCGAACTCGAGCTCAAGCTCGAGCTCATTAAGAATTAAACGAGCTAGGCTTGATAAGGCAAATACTCGACTCGACTCGACTCATTTACACCCCTATTGTCCATTCAAATATACATCAAGATTCAAATATGCTTAATTACGTAAATTTTCTTACAAAATATCAATTTTAAAATAATTATTTATTTTAAATAAAATTGAGATAAAGATTTCTTGAATTGAGAAATTATAATTCATCTATAAATAAAAAGATTACCTTTTAAAACACCTTTTTAAATTATAAAGCTAAACCAAACTATATATATATATATATATATATACATAATCAAAAAATTAGCTTGATCGGGCATGAATCTCGAGGCAAAATCAAGCCGAAAACTTCAAAAATTAATTCCAGGATCATCTGAACTCCGATTTCAGTAAACTTACAGTCAAACTGAGCGTCTCGGAAATACGAACCCAACGACACCAAATTCGACTCAATTCGAGCCTAAATGAGCCCAAATCAAGGACCTGAAGTGCAGTTGAAAGTTCGAACCACAATTTGAGTTACCAAATGATTTTGAAACATGACATTCTTATAATCGAATCGAGCGGCTCGACGAGACAAATCCAACTAGTCCAAGATCACTGAATTTTAATATCGTTAAGACCTTCAAATATCTAATAAACAACCCACAATCAAAGGATTCAATATCGGCCATCCATCTGGACCACTCCACCTTTGCTCTTGATCCTCCTCCTATTTACGAGTCATGTCATCCTCAAAAAACTATAAATAGCCCCTCATTTTTCTTGAGAGGGGACCCAAAAGAAAAAGAATGTCATGTCATACTCAAAAAACTATAAATAGCCCCTCATTTTTCTTGAGAGGGGACCCAAAAGAAGAAGAATGTCATGTCATACTCAAAAAACTATACATAGCCCCTCATATCTCTTGAGAGGGGACCCAAAAGAAGGAGAAGAGAAAAGAGGAAGAATGGGAGGGAAGAAACTCCCCCTCGACCACCGACGTCGGAATTCTGCCCGACTTCCAAACGACACCGGAATTCTACCCAACTTTCAAACGACGCCAGAATTCTGCCCGACTTCCAATTGACGCCGGAACTCTGCCCGACATTATAACTTGATTTCAATCTAGAAGTGATTCATTGTAATTTGATCGTCCCAGCTTTTACAGACCAGTCAGTCTCTTGTATCTCAAGTAAACACTAGTGAAACTTTTTCAACTGGGTGTGGCCTCATGATTTTTTTCCTTTCCTGGGTTTTTCACGTAAAAATTCTGGTGTTCTTTCTTCTTCTGTTTGTGTGCATAATATCAATACAACTCTAAGACGAATGCTTTTTGACTCAATCGCCGCGTATATTCTAGCCCCCTCTTTTTTTTTTTTTTTTTTTTTTTTTTTGAGGATACATAATATGTAAAAAAATTATCATTTATATAAAATAAGTATAATTAACTCAATCTATGCGCATCAAATCCACAAACATTTAGTAGTGGTGGTAAGTAACGTGATTAGAGCAACATAATCAATCATTAATAAAAGAATTAAAAACCAACACGAAACTAATTAGCCTGCCTAATCCATCACTAATACAAGTCTGGCGTATCTTTATCTAGTACAACGAATCCCAGTGCTTCCTTTGTGACTTTGGCCGACTAAAGCAGTACCGTCCAAAGCAAAACGAGTGGTAAGTAAGTGTATACAGCGTCAATAGCACGAGTCAAAAGAGAAATTTTGAAGGGAAAATGAACCTTTTTTTAATGAGAAACTTGGAGAGCAAATCTCTTTCTAGGAAGCTTGGAGAAGAAGAATGCTACCTGTCCTTCTCATAAGACTTTCGGACTATATATACATTGTGGTGGCCCACACATCGGAGGGATTATTACATGCGGAGTCAGGACAAAGAAAACCATCCCGTTTTGTGACTATGAACAATAAAAAACTGAATGATTCTCTGTGCCCGGACTTCGCACGTAATAATCTCTCCACACATCAACTATTACTGGGGTCTGGGATGATATTGAGTCAATTGCTTATTTAATTTTTATTAAAAAAAATCTATAACAGTCATAATAATTTTTAAAAATTTATCACATAATAGTTTTGCAACTATTTCCACAAAGAGCTACAACTATACTAAATGAATTGGTTTATCACATGATAATGTTGAGTAGAACGGGTCAATCAGATGAGAATGGCTATCAAACACATGGGAAGTTAAGCTGATTTGGTCATGTTCAACAGAACGGGTCAATCAGTGAAGTATTTTCTATCTCCAATCTACCCATCAGGCTCATGACCAAATCAGCTTAACCAATTCCGTGGTATATTACATCCAAAGCACATTAAAAGACGCGGCTTTCACCGCCTCTTCTACCCTTTCCCTTCTTTATAAAAGCCCACTCCCAATCTCCCTTCCACCCAATATTCAACTCCAAAGCCACCAAAGACCATCCTCGCTTCTTCCAGTTCCCAGAAAGAGCGAATCTTCCTCCACCGCAGCAGACCAAAACCAAAGAAGCAAAAAAAAAAGCTAATTTGTCCTCGACCATGGATTCTCAAAGCAAAGCCATCGAATCCGCGAAGAAATACCTGACTACCGCTGCCTCCATCGCCGCCTCCGCCATGCTCGCCCGCACCATCGTCGACGAATACCTCCCATACGAACTCCGCACCATCGTCTCCTCCGGCTTCGACAAGCTCTTCGGCCGCTTCTCCAGCGAGCACACCATCGTCATCCAGGAAACCGAAGGCCTCACCTCTAATGAACTGTACGATGCATCAAGCACTTACCTTCGCACCCGAATTTCCTCCAACATGCGCCGACTCAGAGCCAGTAAGAACGAGGAAAAGAACAGCATAACTCTCTCCCTCGATGACGGTGAAGAGCTCGTTGACGCCTTCCAAGGCGCCGAGTACAAATGGCGGCTAATAAGCCAGCAGGAGAATCAAGGTGGGAATCGCGGTGGGGATTTCAGTTCAAACAGCGAAGTCCGCTGGTTCGAGCTCACTTTCCATAAGAAATACAAAGACGTTACGTTAGATTCATACCTTCCTCATATTCTGGAAAAGGCGAAGGAGATCAAAGCAGCAGATAGAAGGTTGAAACTTTACATGAATGAGTATGAGTGCTGGAGCCCAATTGACCTGCAACATCCAGCAACATTTGAGACGCTGGCAATGGAAGCAGATCTCAAGAAAACAATTCTTGAAGATTTAGCGAGATTTGTTAAGAGGAAAGAGTACTATAAAAAGATTGGAAAGGCGTGGAAACGTGGGTACTTGCTTTTCGGACCTCCTGGAACGGGCAAATCGACCTTGATTGCTGCCATGGCGAATTATCTCAGATTTGATATCTATGATCTGGATCTCAAGGAGGTTGGAATGAACTCTACGCTTAAGAGGTTGCTTGTTGGAATGACGAATAAATCACTGCTTGTTATAGAAGACATTGATTGTTCCGTTGATTTGAAGAACAGGGATGAGGATAAGGAGAATGAAAGCAATAACTCTAATGATGACAAGATAAGCCTTTCTGGATTGCTCAACTTCATCGATGGGCTGTGGTCGACAAGCGGTGAGGAGAGGATCATCGTATTTACTACTAATTATAAAGAAAAGCTTGATCCTGCATTGCTGAGACCTGGAAGGATGGATATGCATATAAATATGGGTTATTGTGGGCCAAATAGTTTCAGGATTTTAGTATCTAATTACCATGCCATTGATGAGCATCCCAAGTTTGAGGAGATTGAAGGGTTGTTGAAAGAGGTGGAGGCCACGCCGGCTGAAGTTGCAGAGCAATTGATGAGAAGTGATGATGTTGATGTTGCTTTGGAGGGTCTGATACAGCTGCTGCATGGAAAGAGGGACGAAGGTCAGGGAAATAAAGGAAATAGAGAAGATGATAAGGATGAAAAATTGGTAGTTGTGGAGAACAAGGAAGAAGGATTGGAGAGCAAAGCGGAGGATCATGAAACTGAAAAATTAATTGTTGGAGCTGTAAATTGCTAAGAGAGTGACTAAATCTGTAATGTTACTTTGAGGCCAATAAAATGGTTAATTATTTTCGACATGAAATAAGTTAAAAATTAGATTTTGATTGCCTGCATTGTAAAAATATTGCTGATACTATGAAGCTGATTGAAAATGTTGAATGGCAGGTAGAAAATAGAGACGTAGGATTCTGAAACGTATCTCCATAGTTATGTCAGAATTGTGTCAAACCAATTTTCAAGATTCTAAATAAGGGTGTATGTGGAAGGATTAGTTATTCTGTGCGGACGTTGAACGCCGTCAGAAGATCAATCAGAAAGCGCCATGTCACTCCCCTGCTCGGTATTGGTCGGTATCGCGGCCCAGTATCGTTGACGTTGCGTTATGCGTCCAGTTACTACACAGAATAATTTCTCGTGTGGAAGGCCTCTAGGTGAATGAGGGAATTTTATGTGGGGTTTATGCCAAGGGAAAAAAGTTGGTCAATAAATTTATAAAACAGTTTTCTAGTACAAAAATTTCTCAAAGTTGCTTTACAAAGTAATAAAAAAATTATCCCAAATGAAATATTGGTTACTTATCAAGGCAAATGAGTCTGTTATTAATATGTATAAGGGCCAAGAAGTTAAACTCAACACGCCTCATACACACTTTACTCACTTAGAAAACTAACTTAAGCAATGCAATTAGAAATACCATGCTACCAAAAAAACACTTTAATTCCATCATGAGCTGATTAAAAATTATACAGCTATAGGAAAATAATGAAATGATGATTGAATTTTTAAAGAACTTTAAAGTTGATTTATATGATGTCAAAAATTTTTATACTATTTTGAAAATTATACCGGGCTGATTAGTTCGACTAGTTCAACCAAGAACCGGTTGGTTAGCCGATCCAGATTTTTTGTAAAACTGACATTGCATTGAACTGAATAAAATCGGTTCAAACCAACAGTTCGACCGCCAAACCGACGAATCAATTCCAATTTTTAAGAATCAATTGATTCAATTATATATCTATTTTATATAATGAAATAATTTTATTTAATAAATTAAATTAAATTTAAATTCACATTTGAATTTTAAAAAAAAATTAATTTTCAAATAAGCTCTATGATGCTAGAGGTGAGCTGCTTAAAACATGTTAACCTCATGCTAGCTTAATTCCATTTGGTAGTTTGTATAGGAAAAGAGCTTTCTTCTACTTAGTTTAGCCTATTGTGTTGCTACATTTGTCTATAAATACATAATCAATACTTGTAATAGGAGAATTTTTGGAGATGAATAAGATTTGAGTTTTTACTCTGTTGCTTTTGGGTTTTGTATCCTGAATAAATTCAGGTGGTGTTACCCTCCCAAGAAGCACGTCTTGGGTTTGTTTGAGCTGCCTGATTCGGACAGCTCTAGTGTTCTTGTCCGTCGCGTGTCGCCACCTCCGCTGGCGTCATTTGGTATCAAAGCCAAATCTGGTTACAAAACTTCCTGCCACTTCCTTTGTTCTTCCGATGGGGATCTTGCTGTTTGAATGATTGCTTTGTGCACTGTTTCGTATTTTTTTCTATTCTCCGCCTTTACTCTCTGTATCCTGAGATTTTCTCAGGTGGTGAAGCCCGACGAAGAAGGTGGAAGACCTGTCCAAGGAGCTATGGAGAGGGGAAACCAGCGGTCGCCAAGCTTCAAATCGCTGGATTGGCGTCATCTGCAGGGCACCTTCTCTTTGTTCTTGTGTGTTTCTTTGTTCTTGTTTGTTCGATCTCTGAAGATTTCTTTGGAGCTTATGTTCTCTGGAGATTGTTCTTTTCTATTTCCTTGTTCTTGTGTGCGAACTTCAGGACAGCAAATAGAAGAGCTTTTAACCACCAGATTCCTGCAGCTGTTCGATTTTTAAATCCGTCCAAACATCCCACCATGATCTTCGGTGGCGAATTGGCTTTGGTGGTGAATCGGCCTCGGTGGCGAAACGGCCTCGGTGGCGAATTGGCCTCGGTGGCGGAACAGATTCGATGGCGAATCGGCCTTATTTGTTTCCTTCACCGGTAGTGAAGCCTCTTCTCCCCCGCAGCCAACAGACTCCGCAACAGCTAAAGATTCCTCCTCCGCCATGAAAATTGGTTTCTAGGTTTAAGAAAACTGGCGTAAGATTGAGCCTAATTCCAGATTAATTTCTGTTCTTGAAGAACAGAACAATATGCCTTCTCGATGGACATTGCAGGGATCACGCCAAGAAGCAAAAATCGAAGATCTTATATAGAAGTTCCCAACTCAAACTATGATTGTCAATGATTGAATGAAGGAAAGATTTGAGCTCCCTTGGCCGGGACTTTAATGGTGTTCAGGGCAAGTATGCTGTCGCGACGGCTTAAAGATCTCTTGTTCCAACTAAATCCTTGCGAACCGACGACGACGACGAGGGCATCTCAGATGATCAAATCTCTTCTACCCACAAACATGTGTTTGAAGGGCCACCTCGTCAGTCTTCCACCCCACCCGCGATCGAGTCCAGCTTTGAAGAATTTGAAGATCCTTTGCCGAAATCGTCATCTTTGCCTTTCTACGATGAGCCCGTGTATAACGTGTATGAGGATGCCAAGTTTGGCAGAGTGCTTGGTATTGATACGCCTGCGAATAATGATGATAAGCCAATTCAAGAGGTCATTGCAAAAAAGAATAATGGTGGAGTCGACCGAAGTGTTAAATGCACAGGAAATGTTGATACCATGATTTTGCATTTGAATATATTCATGATGGCTGGGGTGTTGATGTGCTGGTAGGAGTACCAAAGCAAGGATGCCAAGTTCTTGACAAAGCCAATAAATTTATGGAATGAGAAGACTCTAAAAGAAACACAGATGGTCCTAGATGCTTTTACAATCACAAGTATTCCATCTGCTTATACTACACTTGAGAGATTGGAAATTAGTAGGTAAATTGATACCGGGTGGACCTCCAGACCGGTTTAGCCAACCAAATTTGCCTCATTAATGTGGTCAATCGGACATCTTCTTATGAGCCTGAAGTTCCTCCTACCCCGATAATATGATGTCGGAGCTAAGCTGCTTAAAACATGTTAACTTCAGGCTAGCTTAATTCCATTTGTTAGTTTATATGGTTGTATAGGAATAGAGCTTTCTTCTACTGATTGTAGCCTATTATGTTGCTACATTTGTCTATAAATACATAGTCAATACTTGTAATAGGGGGATTTTTGAAGATGAATAACATTTGAGTTTTTAGGGTTCTGTATCCTGAAGAAATTCAGGTGGTGTTACCCCGCCAAGAAGCATGTCACCACATCTGCTGGCATCACTCTAACTAAGCTTACTCATATGGCATCACCAAACTTATGACTTTTTTATTCATTCAAATAAAAAAAAAAACTATAAAAATAATACTAACCATAAAGTGTCCAAGTGGTAACTAAAGGTGCATTAGAGCCTATTCAAAAGTGTGTTGGGATATTAAAAATCCCATCATGTTAAAAAAAAAAAAAAAGGGTTAAAAGCTTAAAATCAATGGTTCAAATTCATAAAGAACCCACATCATGTTGAAATTTCATTTCCTCTGTTTTAACATAAAAATATGACAACTGAAATCTAATGTGCATTTACTAGTGGTGATAAGTAACATGATTAGAGCAACATAATCAAACGTTAATAAAAGAATTGAAACTAACAGAAGACTAATTAGCCTGCCTAATCCCTCACTAATACAAGTCTGGGCGTATCATTATCCACTAAAATGAATCCATGTGCGACTTCGATTGGCTAAATCATAACCGTCCAAAGTAGACCTGTCAATTTCGGGTCACGGGTCGGGTTCGGGTCAACCCGGAACTGACCCGGCACTATTCGGGTTCGGGTCAACCCGACCCGTTTTTGCAAACGGGTCGATTTTTGGGACCCGGACCCGACCCGCTTCGGGTTCGGGTCAACCCGACCCGACCCGCTTCGGTGCAGTGGGCGACACAAGCGATGCGAAAGCGAGCGGTGCAGCGGGCGGGCGAGCGACGCGGTGCAGTGCAGACGTGCAGTGGGGCAAGCGACGCGGTGCGGACTGCGGAGTGCGGTGCGGTGCAGCGGGGCGCGGTGCGGACCGTGTGGTGCGGTGCAGTACTGCAGCGAGGCGAGCGACGCGGTGCGACAGCGGCAGCGGGGCGCCGGCGCTGCAGCGCAGCAGCGGGCGCACGGGGCAGCGGCGAGCGGCCAGCGGGGAAAGCGCCAGGCGGGCAGCAGCGCGGCAGCGCGGGGCAGCGGGCAGGGCGGGCGGGGGCAGCGGCCAGCGGGCGGGGGCAGCGAGCGGGGGTAGGAAAATTCAATTTTTTTTAAAATAAACGGGTTTTCGGGTTGACCCAGCAACCCGTCAGGTCAACCCGAACCCGACCCATTTTTTGCAAACGGGTCGGTTTTCCGGACCCGAACCCGACCCGCTTCGGGTGAACCCAAACCCAAAAATTCCGGGTCGGGTTCGGGTCGGGTTTTCGAGTCAGGTCCAATATTGACAGGTCTAGTCCAAAGCATAACGAATGGTGAGTGTGCGCAACACGGCATCTTTACAGCGTTGATAGCACGAGTCAAAGAGGAGTTTTGAAGGGGAAATGCATTTCTTAATAGGAAACTTGGAGAGCACAAAAGCTTTGGGAAGAAGGTTGCTGTGCTACCTATCTCTCTCATAAGACTTGGAAAGTATATGGGCGTGGGCCCACACGTAGAATATTTCCTTTGATGGCTCCCTTTGTTGGGCAATTGAGCCCGTTTCTAGATTCTAATTTTGAGTCTCTCTCTGAACATAATTTTTAAGATAAGATTTCATTTGGGACGGCTTTCAAGAAAACTGCTTTAAGAAGCAGTAAGAAAGTCATTCCAAATGAAACTTAAGGCTTCATTTGGGACAATTTTTTATTGCTTCATAAAGCAACTTTTAAGTGCAAAAATTAAAACTTTTGTACTAAAAATTTACTTTAAGAAATAGTAAGAAAGCTATTCCAAACAATATCTAAGACAAATACTTTAAGTGATATCCATCACGATTTAGCTCATTTTGATCCAATGATTGAAAGCTTTTGCTACTAATTAAAAAATCTTGAATTTAAAACTTGCATATATGATATTTGTGTGAGTTCAACCTAATTAGCTTAAAAGTCACACCAAAAAAAAAAAAAAACCACCACGGCATCAATATTTATACAAAATGACAAAAATAAATCCTAATTTTAATCTATGAAATTCCTAGAATAGAATTAAATTAAAATTTTAAATATCTAGATTCATTTTAATATGATGATTAGCATGACAAAATTCAAAATTAGACTTTTCCATGGGAACAAAACGGTGGGACCATTAATCATATTAAATTAGAATTTTAGGATATTATATAAAAGAATATGATGTGGCTTCCACTGTCTCTTTTGCCCTTCCCCTTCTATAAAAACCCACTCCCAACCCATCAAAAACCATCTCCCTCCTTCCAATCCCAGTAGAACAACTCCGCCTCCATCGCACCAGAGCAAAACAAGAATTGAAAAAAAAAAAGGAAAATCTAATTTTTACTCTACCATGGATTCCCAAATTACCAAACCCATCGAATCCATGAAGAAATACCTGACCACCACCGCCTCCATCGTCGCCTCCGCTATGCTCGCCCGCACCATCGTCAACGAATACCTCCCCAAAGAGCTCCGCACCATGGTCTCCGCCGGCTTCGACAGGCTCTTCAGCCGCTTCTCCATCGAACACGCCATTGTTATTCAGGAAACCGAAGGGCTGAGCTCTAACGAACTGTACGACGCATCAAGCACTTACCTTCGCACCCGAATTTCCCCCAACATGCGCCGACTCAGAGCCAGCAAGAACGAGGACAAGAATAGCATAACTCTCTCCCTCGACGACGGCGAAGAGCTCATTGATGCCTTCCAAGGCGTCGAGTACAAATGGCAGCTAATAAGCCAGCAAGAGAATCAAGGAGGAAATCGTGGTGGGGATTTCAGTTCAAACAGTGAAGTCCGCTGGTTCGAGCTCACTTTTCATAAGAAATATAAAGGCGTTACGTTGGATTCATACCTACCCCATGTCCTGGAAAAGGCGAAGGAGATCAAAGCAGCAGATAGAAGATTGAAGCTTTACATGAATGAGTATGAGAGCTGGAGCCCAATTGACCTACAACATCCAGCAACATTCGAGACGCTGGCAATGGAAGCAGATCTCAAGAAAACAATTCTTGAAGATTTAGCGAGATTTGTCAAGAGGAAGGAGTATTATAAAAAGATCGGAAAGGCGTGGAAACGTGGGTACCTGCTTTTCGGACCACCTGGAACTGGCAAATCGAGTTTAATTGCCGCCATGGCCAATTACCTCAGATTTGATATCTATGATCTGGACCTTAAGGAGGTTCGAATGAACTCCGGACTGAAGAGGTTGCTCGTTGGTATGACGAATAAATCACTGCTTGTTATAGAAGACATTGACTGTTCCGTTGATTTGAAGAACAGAGATGAGGATAAGGAGAATCAAAGCAACAACAAGTTTCATGATGATGAGATAAGCCTTTCTGGATTGCTCAACTTCATCGATGGGCTCTGGTCGACAAGCGGCGAGGAGAGGATCATCGTATTTACAACTAATTATAAAGAAAAGCTTGATCCCGCATTGCTGAGACCTGGACGGATGGATATGCATGTACATATGGGTTATTGTGGCCCAAATAGTTTCAGGATTTTAGTTTCTAATTACCATGCCATTTATGAGCATCCCATGTTTGAGGAGATTGAAGGGTTGTTGAAAGAGGTGAAGGCCACACCTGCTGAAGTTGCAGAGCAATTGATGAGAAGTGATACTGTTGATGTTGCTTTGGAGGGTCTGATACAGCTGCTGCAGGGAAAAAGGAATGAGAGTCAGGGAAATAATGGAAATGGAGAAGATGATAAAGATGAAAAATTGACACTTGTCGAGGAGGAGGAAGAAGGATTGGAAAGCGCAGTGGAGGATCATAAAACTAACGAAGTAATTGTTGGAGCTGTAACTTGCCGAGAAGATGACTAAATCTGGAATTTATCTTTCATGTATTGATTTTCTGCTAAAGCGATTGTAATATTGTACTTTGAGGCCAATAAAATGGTTAATTATTTTCGACATGAACAAAAGCTAAAAATTAGATTTTGAAGCCTGCATTGGAAAATAACGCTGAAATGCTGTATGAAACAGGTGAATGGCATTTAAAAAATAGACACGTAGGAGCCCGAAATATAGCTCGACAGTTATGTCAGACTTCATTTTGTCGCATGAAAAAAATAGCAGGAGACGTGGGACAAAATTTCTCTGAATGATCAATCAACACAAGCCATCCTTTAAGGAAAAATTATTTTGTGCGGACCCCGGATGACGTTCGGAGACCAATCAAAATGCGACATGTCATTTTTTTGCTCAGTACTGATGCTCTGTACCGTTGCTCAGTACCATGATGTGGCGCATTCTAAATGGTCTCTGAACCGTCCGGTGTCCGCACAGAATAATTTCTCTCTTTTAAGAGTCTAACAATTAAAGTGATGAACTATTACTGATTATTTCCTATCATGAAAAATTGATGAAGCTTACTCTTCATAAAAGAATGTTTAAACAAAAGAGAACACTTGCAGAAGAAAGGTTAGGATTCCCCTTGCGACATGATGTGAAATTGCCACTGGAAGTAATCAAATAAAGATTTAAGGGAAGGTCCCATATTCTCAGTTGATTGACAATTGACTTGAGTCTCACAGTGCTCATATGATTTTGATTGGCCCAACCAAACCCAACAGCCTTGGATGCCAAGGGTCTAATAGTACTAAAACAAATATCCAAGCCCAAGAAGATCAAAAACAATAAAAGCAAAGGGAAATTTATATTAAACTTCTTTACTTTGGCCATTTTGGTAAAAAATAGCAATAATTTTAAATTTTAATAAATTAAATAAATAAATTTATCATATTTTACAGATATAGAGTTATATTAAAATTCCTTCTAGCTCTTAAAGTACCATTAGGTTACTCTTAAACCCTGACAAAATAGTTAAAAATATCATGAAATCTAATATATTCATATTAAAATTCCGTAACACTAGCCAAAAAATAGTACTGCAGCTAAAGTTTCAAAATATAAGGGGTTGTTTGAACATAACCCGACTCGAATCTAATTAGGGATTATTTAATTTGAAGTAAAATGAGTATAAAGTATTCCAAATATAAGAATTTTTTATATACTTATGTTTGGTTTGAAGTAAGAGAAAAGCAAAATAAATTTTTTAAGTAGTTGAAATTGCATCATTTTGTTCAATTTTGACATATTTAGAAGTTTTTAGCTTTGATTAATTTTCAAATATATCATAATTTCTCTACTATATATCATCTTCGCCAGCAATCACCTAAGCCGCATTGCCGCCGCCTGCCGCGTTTTCTAGCACCGGTTGTCTGCTTCACCTCCATCGTTTGGATTTATATTACATTCATTTTACTTAAATCAAACTAAAAAAACAAAAAATCAATCACATTTATTTTGTAGTCATCCAAACAACACCAAACATTTCAAATACATTATATTTTTTTTATGCTACATAATATTTGTTATTCTGCATTTCTTTTCAGCAAACCAAGTTAGTCCTTAATCCATTATCCTATTATTTGCCGAAAGAACAAATTAATAAGTTGATAAAGATAAATTAACAAAAGATTAATTATCATATATGCTTCGGGGCCTGCAAAACGGAACAAGCCAAAAATCCAAATCAAATCAGCAAGACCGACTGATTTTGATTTAAATCTGTTTTATTTATAGTTTGTCATTTTATATTAACTAAAATCATAACTGAAATGATAACTGAGACAATTAATATTATAAATGATAAACCTAATTTAAACTAATCATGTGATTAATAAGTGAAATCATAACTCTTTTCTTATATAACATTAAACATAAAAAATACTTTAATTATTCATTAATTAAGAATAACAATGAAATCAATTCACTTAAAACCAAAGTGAAACAAATAGATCAAATTGTAATCTAAAAATTAATTCCTAAAAATTTAAGTTATTGAATAAAAAACTGAACCAAACCTATTGAGTTGAAATCAAACTAAACTGTGCACACCCTAAATTTGCTTAATAGATTCTTTACAAGTTTACCTTCACAAATCAAATTCCAGTTTAATTACTAGAACTAATAAATGGGCCTTAATCAATAGAATTTCAAATTATTTCAATAATTTATTGATAAAACTGCACCTTAGCCAAGGCAAAATCTAATCTTTTGTACGAGCAAATAAAAAAGGTACAGTTTTTACTCTGACCGATCATAGCCTCCTACTCAAAAGTAATAATAATTGAAGTTAAATCGACAAAAGAAAGATTAAACGGAGATTCTTTTTGAGAGATTTTGTCGATCAACGATTTGTTGCTACTGGTTTATAGACCAAACTTACACAGGGAAAAGGCAAAAGCTAGTTTGATGTTACTAACACTTCAAAGAAAGCTAGCTTCTCTGAAAACCAACGAAAAGAACACTTCTAAAAGCTGCAGTACGTCTATTGTTTTCATTGTCTCCTTTAAATCCATTGCATTTCAAAACCGAAAATGATGCGGTAGGTAGCCCCAGCACCATTGAAAAAATTAGTAGAAACAAAATCACAAGTACAATACACCAGAATTTTTCAGTAAAGGTACTAATGAATTATTGAAGACATGATGACTTGATCGCACTCTTGCAAAGAAGCTGAATAACACTAAATATAAGTGACAAGACTATTATCTTTGTGAAAGTTGGAAGAATCTATAAGAATATTTCACAATAATCGAGCAAAATAATTCAATATCAACCATTCATTTGTGCAGATTTTTTGTCTTGATCCATCCCGAATTGTACTTCAGCAATAAACCTTTCTTTTGCAAGTTAAAAGCCACCAATAAAAATAAAAAAAAAACTAACGGTCGAAAGCACTTTCTAAAGAAAGATCAAACAAGGGGAGGAAAAATCTTTCATACTTTGCCTCTAATGATACGAATAAAATGATCAAGATATCATAGTACATGTTTCGTGGGGTATTATGATTTTGAAAGTAAAGAAGCTTGACAATCTCTATTTAATTAAGAGCAACACGCTGATAGGTGCATATATATTAGAATAGGACTCATCAGTGTTGAGCCAAAAAGATTTGATTTATGGTCAGAGGATTAGCTCTTTAAACTCCACCAATATTCAATATTGACAAAACATCATATAAATTAAAATTTCCCACAAAAGTTTTTTCTGAATCATGAGAATTGTGGGCTTTTTTTTACTTGTGGTGTACCACCACTATGGTTAGGGCTATATTTGAATAAAAATTTGGCTGGTATGAGGATTTGGAATGGGTAGGGGGGAGGAGATTTCCTGGATTTTGAGGGTGGCCTCCAGCCTAGGGGAAAGAAAACGAGGACAATAGAGGATATCAAAAGGTTCTGAGAGAAATAGAGGATTTCAAAAGGTTATGAATGAAACAAGAACCAGCAAATTTGTGAGACAAGCATATTTGTGATGCCTAAAGTATTAGCATCAAAAAATAAGAATCTAGAGACATCCACATTAGGGGCATGAGAGGAGCAGATTCATGAGCCTGCTCGGGCTTGACTTGATAAATTATTTTAAAAAAATCAAAATTTCATAAAATAAATTTGCATTGCAATGCTGTGGCATTGTGCTTGCGCGCAGTGGAACCGGGAACGCGCCCCCGCGGTGTCGAAGCCTTTGTTTTACAATAACTCTGGATTCAGCATGCAGCTCAACGACACAGTGGTTTCGAGTGCCATGGTGCCAGGAATTAATAAATATTTTTATGCATATTCAATATAAACATCACTGAACAGTGAACACGATTCCTTCGACTCATTTATTGAGCTTGCCAGGTTAAGGAAAAAAGAGGGGAAGAGAGTAAAAAGAAGGGGAGAAGGAGAGGAGAGAGAGGAGAGAGAGGAGAGAGAAAGCTGCTCGAGATATTTTCATCCGTCGGATATGTTACAAGATTTCTTCTTATCATTGTAAGTAACCTGAATCTTACATTTTTTTCCCCATGATTTTGTATTCTATAATTTTAATCTTCAAAAAATCAATAAAAATGTATTTTCTCCCTATTTATCAAATTTTTATCATGTAACTTTTCGTATGTGATAGATATGATTTTTATTAGCATTTTGACAGTAATATTATTAAATTTCATTAGATAATTGATACTTATTAAATTCATATAATATTGATGTCTACATTGACATGCATATATAAAAAACATATGGAATCAGATACATATATATTGCATAAGAATATACTCATAGAAAATAGATATTAAAAATATTGATGTAGTATTTACATGTGACAATAGCATTGATAATGGCGATAGAAGCATTCATGATTCATATTAACATACAGTGAATACAACTGATACCACTGTACCTGAGACTGTATTGAATATATTGATATACAACCGATGTATTTACTCGTCCAGTATATGATAGTGATTAATGAATTTTAGCATAATTCTAAGCTTTTCTCGTCAACTAATCACTAGTTTATTTATATTGGTACCTACTGATTTGTTATTGATTTAGATGAGCATGTATATTGATTTCTAAGACATTACATTGAAAGCTTTTGTAGTTTTGGGTCCTGCTAGGCTTTGTAAGCTTATTATGAGAATTTTATTGATTTGAAAAAAGGTGTCAATACCCAACCCGACATGACCTATAGACAAAAAGCCATACAGTGTTGAATTGGGACATGCCAACCAAAGATCTAAGTTTCGAGAGAACTCTTTAGATTTCTTCCCTTCAAGATTTGAAACAGACAACAGAGCCTCTAATAAACTTCTAGTTAATAGAAAAAGAATTTATCTACAAAAGTTTTTTTCATTTATCATTAAAAGGTATATACAAAATTTACACTATAGTACATGGCTACAAACTAAACTTAAATAATCAGCTATGACTATACAAAAATAAAAAAAATACTTATACAAACTCAAATATATCAAATCATGGATGCTCAATTACTCAACAGGCTCCTCCTTTTTTCTAATCTGAAACATAATGCATATATGTGTGAGATAACACAGATCTCTAGAAGTTCAACATTCCCATGAATAATTCGACGGATCTCTTTTGTGATAATACCTCAGCTATCGCCCTTGCAAATAATTCGATGTTTCATGCCCAAACCAAGCATATATAGATAGACCATCGATTCATCAGAGATCATATAAACAACAATAACATCCGGATTCTTCCTATCAGCACCGTGGATCAAGTCGCAGATATACTCACAAAGCTGCTATCTACTCCTAGATTTCATATGCTCGGACTCAAACTAACAGTCAGTTCAGACCCTTCAATTTGTTGAGGTGCAATAGAGCATGTGACTACAATGACTGACAAAGCAACAAACAAGCACATGTCTGAATAAATCACAACCCTTCGTATATAACAAATCATCTCATCTTACACCTACATCTATAAAGTTGATGTAGCTCTAAGCCTATATAAACTATTGTACAAGCTACAAAAGGAATATGAAAGAATGATTTTTACCTAATGACTTTACTTACTATATTGTTATAGTCTTTTGTATTATCTCTGCTTTAGCTTGCTTGTACAGTAGGTATTGAAGTTTCTACAGTTATTTAGTTTGAAGTAAAATGAATGTAAATTTTTTCAAATGTAAGGGTTTTGAATATATTTATATTTAGTTTGAAGTGAGGGAAAGGCAAAATAAAATTTTGAAGTATTTGAAATTGCATCATTTTGTTCAATTTGACATACTTATAAAATTTTAGATTTGATTAATTTTCAAATATATCATAAATTCTCTGCTATTATCTCCGCTAGCCATCACCTATGCTGCTGCAAGCCACCTCTACTAGCACTGATTGACCACCACCGCCACCATCATTTGGATTTATATTACATTCATTCTACTTAAGCCAAACTAAAAAGAAAATCAACTATATTTATTTTATAGTCATCCAAACAACTCCAAATAATTCAAATACATTACATTTCTTTTACGATACATAACATTTGTTATATTGTATTTCTTTTCAGCAACCAAGCAAATCCTTAATCTATTATCCAATTATTTGCTAAAAAACATCAATAAGTATCCAATTATTTGCTAAAAAAACAAATCAATAAGTTGATAAAAATAAATTAACAAAAGATTAAATATCATATATGCTTCGAGGCCTGCAAAAAATAAGCCAAAAATCCAAATCAAATTAGCTAGACCAACTGATTTTGTTTTAAATATGTTTTATTTATAGTTTGTCATTTTATATTAACTGCATTGTCTGTTTTAAGTTAAATATAGAAACCACAAAACAGCCATTTGGTACAATTTAAAATAAAAAAAAAAAAAAAAGATATTCACGTGAAAAGATTAATAAAAAAAAGGTTGAAAATAAAGTTAAATCGACTAAAGAAAGATTGAAGAGTTATTCTTTTTTAGGGATTTTGTCGATCGACGATTTGTTGCTACAAGTTTATTGACCAATCATACACAGGGAAAAGGAAAAGCTAGTTTGATGTTACTAACACTTTAAAGAAAGCTAGCTTCACTGAAAACCAACGAGAAGAACACTTCTAAAAGCTGCAGTACGTCTATTGTTTTCATTGTCTCCTTTAAATCCATTGCATTTTAAAACCGAACATGATGCGGTAGCCAGCATCATTGAAACAAAATCACAAGTACAATACACCAGAATTTGTCAGTAAAGGTACTAAGGAATTATTGAAGACATGATGATTGCACGACTTGATCGCACTCTTGCAATGACGCTGAATAACACTATATATAAGTGACAAGACTATTATCTTTGTGAAAGTCGGAAGAATCCATAAGAATATTTCACAATAATCGAGAAAAATAATTCAATATCAACCATTCATTTGTGCAGATTTTTTGTCTTGATCCATCCTGAATTGTACTACAGCAATAAACCTTTCTTTTGCAAGTTAAAAGCCACCAATTAAAAAAAAAAAAACACTTTCTAAAGAAAGATCAAACAAGACTAGGAAAATCTTCATACTTGGCCTTTAATGATACGAATAAAATGGCCAAGATATCATAGTACATGTTTTGTGGGGTATTATGATTTTGAAAATACAGATGATGAGGACATCGTCAGCATTTTCAACACATGTACCTTTATGAGACGCTGGAGATCGACGGCCATGATCATGAGTTGTATTTTGTCATTTTATGTAGTAGTTTATTTTATTTTAATGTTTTTCCGCTTTTGCCCTTATGGGCATTGAGTCGCTTATGTAGCCCGGAAGGGCATTTGTGTCATTTCTTGTTATTTCATTTTGGCCTATTTATATGAGGCCTCATGTATTGTAATTTTAGTTTTGATCAAGGTTTTAAAAGACGAAATCGGGAATCGAGGCATTTTTTCTAAGTGAGGCGAGGCGTAAGCCTCGAGGCGGATCGAGGCGTAAGCCTCAAAATGAATAAAATAAATTAATTTAAAATTATAAATAATGACAAAATATTATGTCAACTGTGAATTTGAAGATTTGTTTCAAGATAATATTACTGGAATACAATATTTAAAATAAACTCGCTTAAAAATAAAACATCCCCTTGGGATCAAGACCCAAAGCAGGCTCATCATCACTTTGATTGTCTTCAGAATCTTCATAATTAATGTCAAAGTCATCCTCAAACTCTTCTTCATCTATAATATTTTTTCCTTTATCTCCTATATCAATTAATATTTCATTAGCTCTAAAATGAAACAATAGTAACATACAAAATAATTCATTATATTTAAGAATACCTTTGAATTTTTTCGAAGCTTCAATCTCACTTTGTTTCTTTCTTTTATATACTTGGGTAGTTGCTTCATTGTCTTCTTCATTGACATGAGTTTCTCCTTCTGCTTCAACTTCAAAAACATCAGCATTCTTAGGAGTAACTCATTCATCATCAGATTGTAACTCATCAACAAGCAAAGGGTCAATTTCATTCTCAATATTTCCTTGATTCTGCAATTTGAGATGTCTATCTTTCAGTTTTTTGTTAAACATAACATAAACTAGTTTGTTCATTCGATCTGCCGCCAATCGATTTCTTCTCTTTGTATGAATTTGATTGAAGATGCTCCAATTACGCTCGCATGCAGAAGCCGAACACGTTAGGCTAAGAACTTTAACTACAAAAGCTTTTAATTCAGGAACATCATCTCCAAACTGAGCCCACCAACGTTCTACATGAAGACAAACATAGTATTTTATGAATATTGGTTGAAGTACAAGAGTTGAACATAAATATTAACATTAAAATTATAAATACACAAATTATAAACATACCAGGAGATCGTGTTTTGAAGCATGCTTGTGCTGCTCTAAATCCAAACATTCCCTTCTTCAAATGAAAATCCTCAAGTTGATCATTAACTTTGAGGTAGTATTCTTCAGAAATGAGTCTATCCATACATGCATACAAACCAGTTTTCACCTCTTTGTCAACATGAAAATCTTTATCATAATGAAATTGGGGATTTAAATAGTACGCAGCAGCATGTAAGTGTTGGTGTAATTGTCGATCCCACTTTTTATCTATAATATCCCATATTTCTTTGTAGGCACTTTTTTGACCTCCCAATTCTTTTGCAATGTCTTCTTTAGCCCTATTCATTGCTTCATAAATAAATCTCATAGCCGGGGCCCTCTCACCATCAACCATTCTAAGCACCTTAATTAACTAATGGTCCTGTTGTCTTCAAAGCATAATTTGTGCTCCGCCAAAATGAATCGTCTTTCATAACAATCTTTTTAACCTGTTTTTCTTCTTGTTTTTTGGCCCATGAACTTTTATCCCACTCTTCAGAAGCAAACATTGCTTCTAAAGGTTGTCTTAACTCCTTGAATCTCTGCAATATTAAATATGCAGTAGCAAATCTTGTAACAGCAGGTCTAATAATTTCCTTGTCAGTGAACTTTCTCATCAAGCTGAGTACCCAAGAATGATTGTATATAAACTTACTAACGAATTTGGCCTTTAATATGGCTGATTTATGTTGAGGCAACTGTCCCAACCTCTCAAGCATCAAGTCAATACAATGTGCAGCACAAGGAGTCCAGTAAAGGTGAGGTCTCTTCTCCATTAACATTCTCCCTGCAGCTTTGTATGCACTTGTATTATCAGTAACAACATATACTACTAAGGCATCTCCCACTTCCTCCACAACTTCATCCAACATTTCAAACAATAATTGTGCATCCTTGACAAAGCTTGAAGCATCTACTGATTTGAGAAAAACTGTTCCATATGGATTGTTGACCAATAAATTAATAATACTTCTATGTCGAATATCTGACCAACAATCTGACATTATTGTCACTCCTATCTCAATCCAAGTCTTCTTAACATCATCCACCATTTTTGAAGTTGTCTTAACCTCCTCATTCAGCATCCAAGTCCTCAGCTCATACATGCTTGGAGGTTGTAGTCCTCTTCCATAGCTTCCAACAGATCGTAACATATTGATCCATGACGGACTCCTAACAACATTAAATGGAATCCCATTTTCATAGATGAATCTAGCGATATCTAAACAAACTCTGTTCCTGAGTTCTTTTGTAGCTGTAGGAGGCTGAATATCCTGAGTATTTATGTTTTCCTCATTATCAATATTTAGCATGAATCTATCCATGGGCCCTTGACTGCCTCGGTCTGAAGAAACTAGATGGCTTCCAATACTGGAACCTTCATGCTGTGATCCATAGTAAGAAGAATTTCCTATCATCACTTTCATATTTCTTTTTGTGACCTCCTTCGTGGTGGCAAACTTCTTTAAGTAATCAATACATTCTTTTTTCACTTCATCAGGTACTTTTGCACATGGTCCCACATTAACATGAGTGCAAGCTAGGTGATCCTTCAGCCTCTTGACACCACCCGTAATGCGCTTCTCACAGAAATTACATTTCATGTAAACATATCCCTTCTTCGCACCTTTGCCTGGCACTTCAACTTGAGTGTCATATTTCCATGCAGGATCTTTTCTTCTCGCACCACTAGTCATCCTAATAATAGATAGAAAAGAATAATTAACATCAAATACAAATTATAAACAATTACCATCATAAATGCCTCCTATAGAATAATTTATGAATCATCATAATTAAATGTCTCAACCATAAATAAGATATCTATAATCCATAATCAAATTATAAGCTCCATAAAAATACATAATATAGGGTTGAATTATGACTTATACAAAAGAGATGGAATTTTTATATCACAAGCATTAGTTCTTATGTGTTGCATAATTCCAAAAAAAGACTTTCTTGCATTCAATTTTTTTAAATGTTCCTAATTCCACATAACTCCAATTCAAATAACCAAAAAGCTTATAATTGTCAAAATTAGTAATATATCCTAATACAAGTCATTCATATATTAGGTTATAAATGTGATTAAGGATTCAAATTAATGAGTTATTTTATATGGCTTACCAAGAATAATTATTTCTAATCAAGTAATAAAAATCACAAGCAACTTCTGAAAATTTCTTAGAAGAAAAAATGAAAGCACAATTTAATTTCACAACCTATCATTCACAAACTAATGGTGATGACCATCATGGATGATGCAATATTTAAAGTGATGGTTTAATGAGATTTGTATGTGTTGACCTGCTATGTAACAAAAAAAAAAGAAAAAAAATTTCCATACCTCTCTGCCATCGCACGTCGCAGCCACGACCAAAGTCGCATCCTTGCACGTCGTCGACACGACTCGATCGCGTCGATAAAGGGCTGAAGAAACGAAGCCGCGCGGTCTTCCTCTCATCCCGACATCTCTCTCTCTCGCGTCAACTCTCTCTGCTCTCACTCCCGTTCTCGCTCTCTCTCCTTCCTGTGAGATCGGAAGTTACGACATTTGATCGGAAGCCTGAACGGGAGCTCGCCGGCTGTGAAGATAAGCTTCTCCTTTTCGCACGGCCTCTCCTTCTCCTCCGTCGCTGTTCGATTTCGCTTCTTCCACGACTTTCCCTTCCTGAGAGATCGGAAGCTGCAACATTTCAATCGGAAGCAACAAACGGGAGCTCACTTGCTGTAAGATCGGAAGTCACGACATTTTGTTCGGAACCAACAACAGGAGCTCGCTGACTGGGAAGTTAACTTTCTCCCTTTTCACGCACCCTCTCCGACACCTTCGTGGCTGGACGACTTCGTTCCGACGACGACTTACCCTTTCAGTCGGATCGGAAGTTACGACAGCTTGATCGGAAGCAAGACAGGGGCTCGCCGGCTGTCAAGTACCTCTTCGCCTCCTTCGTGCTGTCAAACTTCGCTCCTTTGACTGACTTCTCCTTCCAGTCGGACCGGAAGTCCCGACATTTTGATCGGAAGCAAGAACAGGCGCTCGTCGGCTGTGAAGTTAACTTTCTTCCTTTCGCTGCTTCTTCGGCTCATCCGTGGCTGTCCGACATTGCTCCTTCTACGACTCTCCCTGCCTGTAGGATCGGAAGCCACGACATTTTGATCGGAGGAACGACGGGAAGCTCGCTTGCAGTGAAGTAACTTTCTCCCGTTTGCACGCTCGATCGACGTCGTCCCTCCCTATTAGATCGAAAGTTACACCATTTTGATCAGAAGAACGACGGGAGCTCGCTGGTGGTGAAGGTAACTTAATCCCTTTCGTGTGCTTCTCGGCCAAATCCCGTAATCCGCCGAACCCGAGAGAGAGAGGGAGAGATTACTTATTTTAATTAACTAATATTAGTTATAATTAATTTAATAATTATTTTTAATTATAATTAGTTATTAATTATATTAATTATAATTAATTATAATTAAATAGTATTAGTTATTATTAATTATACTTAACAATTAATTATCATTAATTGCTATTAATTATTATCAATTATAATTAGGCATAACTAATTATAATTAGTTATAATTAATAGATTAATTATAATTAAATAGTTAATTTTAATTAATTATTTAATTATTTTAGTTATAATCTATTATAATTAAATAAACTTTAATTATAATTAAATATAATTAATGATTAATTTTAATTAAATAATTAGTTATCATTAATTGAAAATGATTGTCTCCTCCTGCTTTGGCTTCCGTGCCCACCTTCGTCGGACTTCAAGGTATAAGTTTTGAAACCTTGGCTCTATCTCTTACCTCGTCCCGCGTGTCGAGTCGGCGGTCTGCCTATACACGCTCTTGTAGCGTGGTGGGAGGGGCAACCGGCGCGACACCTACGACAAGGTAGGCGAGCAACCTTTGGTTCCGGATCTTGCCTCGACTTCCGTGCCCACCTCCGCCGGACTTCAAGGTATAAGTTTTGAAACCTTGGCTCTATCTCTTACCTCGTCCCGCGTGTCGAGTCGGCGGTCTGCCTATACACGCTCTTGTAGCGTGGTGGGAGGGGCAACCGGCGCGACACCTACGACAAGGTAGGCGAGCGACCTTTGGTTCCGGATCTTGCCTCGACTTCCGTGCCCACCTCCGCCGGACTTCAAGGTATAAGTTTTGAAACCTTGGCTCTATCTCTTACCTCGTCCCGCGTGTCGAGTCGGCGGTCTGCCTATACACGCTCTTGTAGCGTGGTGGGAGGGGCAACCGGCGCGACACCTACGACAAGGTAGGCGAGTGACCCTCGGTTCCAAATCTTGTCCTCGAGCCTCTTCCACCTCCGCCGGACTTCAAGGTATAAATTTCTAACTCCGATCCCTTTCTCGACGTTTGCAGCGGACCGGGGAATCACCTATACGCGCTCTTGTAGCACGGTAGGAGGGAGCCCGGTGTGAAGCATACGACGAGGCGGGTAAGCCCTATACACGCTCTTGTAGCGTGGTGGGGAGTCACTGCTGTTCTGCTACGTCACTTCTGTTCTGGTACGGGTACTGCTGAAGGCCCCATACACGCTCTTGTAGCGTGGTGGGATGAAACTTTGTACGACCGCGGTGTCTAAGGACACCTACCATACACGCTCTAGTAGCGTGGTGGGAAGGCCCAGCTCTCCTATTTTCCCCCAAACGGGGGATATGCCGGGGTGCTGCCGAAATTTTCACTGAAATGTACAAAGACTTGAACAACTTGAAAACCTTCTTGGGCAACAATATAGAAGACTTGTACTTGAACAGAAATGTACAAAACTTCAATTAAATGAACAAAGGACCTGTACGATGAACAGTGGACTCGTGGACCTAAATCTGAACAAAAATCTAAATGATTTCTAAAGGTCAAAATCAAATGAAATAAAATCAAACTGAAGCCCAATTCAAATCAATTTGAACATGAAAATGAACTTACAAGAACTCTAGTGGACTTTGAACAAAATGTGAGCATGCAATTAAATTCAAAGGACTGCAGGGGACTTGAACAAGACTGAACATCAAACAAAGACTTTGATTTGGACTGGATCCGGATCCGAATAAAGCAGTTGAACTCGCACTTGAGCTCGGGCTATACGACATCAAGTGGGGATTTATAAACTTGATGAATTCAAGTCTGAATGAAACTGAATTTGGATCCAAACACATGCAAAGATCAAAATTTGGATCACACACGGGAAACTCAAACTACAAGCTCTTGATGCACGAATTCCTACAACAATCCCTATAAGGTCAATGTACTATGCTTGTAAGCAACAACAGATAGTTGCAAAGCATACGAGCAATCAAAGATCGGTCCCTGCAGCAAATGAAATCATCAACCACCTGAGATTGGTGACAGGTGGGCATGATGTAGGCAACAATGGGTCTCCTACGAACAGTTTCAGGAGCTCGTAGTGGCTACAACGGGTTCCCGTAAATATGTATAAGTCACTTGTGGATAACAACAGTGGGCATATCGTAAGCATATCGAACCACTGTGGACACAAGTACGAATCCCTGCAAATGAGTACAAACCACTTGTGGGTAACAACAGTGGATACTTCGTAAGCACAACGAACAACTGTGGGCACAAGTATAATTATCCCCTACGGACATTCTTAGAAGCTCGTAGTAGATACAACAGTTCCTACAAAGTCAATGTACAATACTTGTGACAAGTAACAGACAGTTGCAAGATATACGAGTATTGTCCATTTGTTGCAGTCAAAGATCTGTCTCCCATGAACAAGTACAATCATCAGACAACTTGAGATTGGTCAAAGGTGAGTAGGATGCAGGAGTAATGACTCTCCTACGAATACTTCTAGGAGGTCGTAGCGGGTACAACGGATCCTTACAAATGAACACTTGCGGATAACAACAGTGGATAAATCGTAGGTACAACGAACCGCTGTGGGCACAAGTACAAGTATCTCCTACGACGATCCCTACGAGGTCAAACAAGTACAATCAACCCACCTGAGATTGGTGACAGGTGGGCATGATGTAGGCAACAATGGGTCTCCTACGAATAGTTCCAGGAGGTCGTAGTGAGTACAACAGTCCCCTGCAAATGGATACTTGTGGATAACAACAGTTGGTGTATTGTAAGTACAATGAATTACTGTGGACACAAGTACAGATATCACCTACGACAGCGGTGACCAAAATCTCCAAGTATGCCGAGTACAAGGGCGACTCTATATATAAAAAGGACACCCCCTGGCAGAAGGGAGGAAAATGTTTGAACAAATTAGAACCAAACTTTCTGGTGTTCTAAAGTCTCTTCTTAGTTCTATATTTAAGAAGAAAATAGCTCGTGTACCCACAAATATCGGAAATAACAAGTCTGCTACACTGAAGATCCTAAAAGGAGTTCTCCCCAAATCAGCAGTCTTTGACTCCAAAATCAAGAAAATCCTTTCCCGGTGATTGAGAAAGGGGGAGTCAACATCAAAATCCTAGCAAACACGACGGACTTCAAAATCCAGAAAATAACTCCCCGGTGATTGAGAAAGGGGAGTCAATGTCAAGACGAGAAAATACCTCATGACATCCAAATGACGACGCCACCGGATCTGCAACATTCGTACAAGCAGACAGAAGGCGTCCATAAACTACAATGCCACGCCACCGAATCCGCAACACTCGTACTAGCGGACAGAAGGCGTGTATAAGCTCTGAAATCAAATGTTGTGTATTCAAATGTCAATTATCTGCACAATTACAAATAATTTTAAAATACCCCTGCACGTGCACCATAACTTGTATACACATAGGTACACTAAAAAGGGGTAAATACAATTACAACCCGCATGGGCCCCGGCGAGCGTGTTATTGGTATACACGTGATGTCTAGGGATGCTGCGCGGGTTGACAAGTGAATTCAGGCTCAAACCCGATCCTCCTATACGGATTAATAGGAGTCGACAAGGTTCGAACCAATAAATAAATATGTGGCCGTGGCGGCCAGAATATTTATTTTAATACATTCATATTAGGCCTTCAATGCCTAAAATCAAAATAATTCACTTTCGAGGGTACAAAGTCTACGAAACCTGATCCTCTGTCGACAGCCCGACAGAGTTGACAAGGTTCAATCCATAAAGAGAAATGACCCCAAACACCCCGATGATGGCCGTGTTGAATGCAGATCTCAACCGGAGGGGTTCCCAAACATTTTCAAATGCCTCCCAAAAGTTCATTCCAAAATCCCAAAATCTCCAAAAATATTTAAAAGGAAATAAATCCATCAAAATCTTAAAGCAAAACCCATCCACCCTCCGCAACAGTCTGCCGGGGTGGACAAATTCAAATAAACTCTAGCTCACAGAGAGCTAAATGTCTAGTCGAAAATATTACTAGGATCCATTCTCAAACAATCTCCTGCCAGTAAGGACGTGGTACGTGTCCTCTAACCGGCGGTTGACCGCCAAATGGCCACCGCAGGATAAACGGTTACGACGACCCGGGGCCCTCTGAACCGAGTGGTTTTGCCGCCAAATGGCACCACGAAATACCGGTTATGGCCAGAGCCAATACGCTCCTTATTGGCATCAAATCTTTGAGATATGAATCAATAGGATATGATCGATAGGGCACAAAGCCCTCTGTAAGCTAAGGTGGATTCAAATTTGTCCCCTTAGACAAACATCCAACCCAGGTCTACAAGGTCCCCTTGGACGAAGCAACCCATGGCTGCCGACAAGGATCCTTCTGTCAGGTTGGGTCGACTACCTCCTCTGACTAAGTAGACCAGGGACCACGATGGCCCGGGACGACGGAACCATGGGATCTTGATCGGGCCCATCATCCATTCCCCCACCATCCGCTTTAAGTGCTAAATGGTGCAATTTCTATTTTAAATACCAAATTCTCTTCAAATTCCCAAATCCAACCCAAATTCCAAATCTTTCCAATCCAAACTCATTGCTGCTACTATATGCCAGATAACACGTATTCTATACGTATCTGATTGACGACTAGCCTTAATCGAAAGTTCTCTCTCGTGATCGGGAGGGGTAATTAACTATAGGGGCTTGCGCCTATAGGAAACCAGAACTCAGATCATAAAGTCCTCGCAAAATGAGGGCGAAATCTCTGGGTAGTGTCTTATCTACAAACCCATCTGCCTTCCAAAATTTACCCCGGAACTTATTCAGTTAAAACTCCCTCGCCGAATAAGAAAAGCGAGTGGAGGCCGGGGCCGAATTTTCGGAGCCCACAGTATGATCAAAGATGTATGAATCTATGGGGTCATTTGATTGCTTGTAAATGGGAAGTAAAGAATATCCAGTAACAATTCCAAATGAGACGACCAAAATCAATACCATTGAAACTGTAATATCCAAAATTAACTTAAGATTTAATAAATCTCAAGACAACAGATGAAAAAAAAAATTCTTATTCTCTGAACGATAGAGGCATGAAGAAAAACAGGAACAAGAAGCTTACCTTCGTCTCCAGTAGCCTTCAGGTACGTCGAACACGAAGTATGTTGAGCACGGCGCAGGAAGAAAACAGGGAACGAACGACCGAGAGCGAAGTCGTCGAACCTGAAATCGTCGAAGTCCTGGATGCCGTCGAAGTCGTGGATCTCGTCGAAGTTTGTTGAACACGACGCAGGAAGAAACACGACGCAGGAAAAAGAAAACAGGGAATGAAAGTTGTCGAAGTCGTCGAAATCGAAGTTTGTTGAACACGACGTAGGAAGAAGAAAACAGGAAACAAATGTTGTCGAACTTGAAATCGTCGAAGTCGTCGATGTCGTCGAAGTCGTGGATCTCGTCAAAGTCGAAGTTGAAGTCGTCGTTAGGGAAAGTCGGCGGGAGCAGGGATCACACGACCGAACGGGAGGAAGAGAACGAGCAGACGAGCAAACGAGCAAACGAGAGAACGAGCAGGGATCACACGTTCGATCAAACTTTGTTGTCCAAGTCGTCGGAGGAAAACGAGCAAACGAGAGAAAACAGGGAATGAAAAAGATGGAGCGGCGGAAATGCTTACAAAAGAAGCCCTAAGCTCTATTTACGCATGACTGGCAAACAAAATGATTCGAGGCAGCGCCTCGACGCCTCGCGCCCTGAGGCGTACGCCTCAAATGAAAAAAGCGTGCGTATTGTCCGAACAACCGAGGCTTACGCCTTAGTTCGCCCACTTAACGCCTCGACTCGAGGCACGCCTCAAGGCTATCGCCTCAAACGCTTTTTAAATGGTTGGTTTGATGAATGAAAAATATTTACTTTGTGTTCTCTTTGTGAGTGCAAACCTCCACGATCTCTTAGTGAGTTCGTAGGAGAAACTAGATCTCTTTGTGAGTTCTAGGTTTTTCTCGTTCTACTATTTTTCCCTTTAGTTCTCTTGATCAATTCGTGTGGTGGAGATTTGGATTGAAGCCACTAGTGGGAGATTTGATTTTCATGTTTTGGATCCCAAGAATTTCCCCCACACTCTCCCCTCCATTGCTCTTGTCGTCGCCCCCTCCCTGGATTGCCCAGGCCGTCGGCCTGTAGCCCAACCTCCGGCCAGCAGCCACCGGCCAGCCCGTCCCCACCCGCCGGCTCCCTTTGCCAAAGCCTCCCGCCGACCTGCTCCCCTCACCCCAGCCGCTGGAATCACCACCTGCAGGCCACCGGATCTAGCCTCCCCACTCTCCTGTTTGGCCGCTGATTTCCATCCCCACCTCTTCAATTCTCATTAATTCCCCCCTTCATAACCTTCCTAATTTGGCTTCAATTGTTTTGGACATATTTTGAATTTCAAAATTCTATTGAATTAAATTGAAGAGCTTTCATTTGTCTCCTAAACCGTGAGTTAGGAATTCCCATATTAATTCAAATCTGATGACCAAATCATATTTTAATTAATGACCCATTAACTAGCCGGGCCCACTACAAACCACTCAATACTCCTCCTCTCTCTCTCTCGTATTAACCCTCTTGTAACTTCCCCTTATTTCTTTCCTCTAGACTAATTTCAGGTTTGAAATTTCAAAAACTGAAATGAAGTCTTCCCCATTTTAGAAGTCTGAATCAAGAATCAGATTTTTTTTTATTCCCCCCCCCCCATAGCTTCACCCGTAGCCCCTCTCCAACCCGTGACCGGCCTCCCTCTTTGGCTCACGGTTCGCCCGCTCGCCTCCCCTCTTTGGCTCCTTCACTCACTACCATCATGCATGGCGGACCCCGAATTTGAATGGAACTTCGAATTCGTACATGACGAGCAAGAGCAAGTTGACATCCTCCAATCACCGATCTTTGACGTGGGCTTTGATTTCGACGACACAATTGAAGATTACATCGACCATATCCATTACACCTTAGTGGATGTGATCGACGAGCAAAGATCAAAGGGACGTTGGATCATCATTGGACGATCGTCATCCTCCACCACTCCGGCCACCTATCCAAGAACGACGATCTTAAGCTCCTTCTTCCTCGGAGTGACCTCGGTTCTAATGTGGAGACTCTTCTTCCGCTAAAGCCTAGACTAGTTGAGCGTATGGGCTCCCAAAGGTGAAACTTCTCATTATTAAATCGCGGATTCTTGTTTATCGTCGTAGTTTTACAATTGACATTTGCGTTTTCTTAACTTGTTTGGTTAACCGACTTCGCTCTTCTTTGCCTAAGTTAAAACTAATAATTCTAAGGATCAATTTTTGCTATAAGTGATAATTTTATTTTGGATTATTTTGTTAAAATTGCTCTCTTTAATTTCTTAAAATAACTCCATCGCATGTATGCTTCACATCAACAGAAGCTTGACAATCTCTATTTAATTAAGAGCAACACACTGATAGGTGCACCATTGATTCCTTTCTTGGATGATTCAACTAAATTCTGACAATGGGTATGAGCATATATATTAGAATAGGACTTGATACGTCCTCAAAAAATTATCTTGATCGGACATGAATCTCGATCCAAAATCAAGTTGGAAACTTCCGAAATTAAAATTGGGACCATCCGAACTCCGATTTTAGCAAACTTACAGTCGAACTGAACGTCTTGAAAATACAAACCCAGCGACACCAAATTCGACTCAATCCGAGCCCAAATGAGTCCAAATCAAGGACCCGAAGCGATGTTGGAAGGTTCAAACCACAATTTGGGTTACCAAACGGTTTCCAAACATGACGTGCTTATAGTCGAATCGGGCGACTTGACGAGACGAATCCAACAAGCCCAAGATCGCCGAATTCCGACATCATTAAGACCTTCAAATGTCTGACGAAGGGTCCATGATCAAGGGATTCAATATCAGCCGTCCATCCAACCACTCCCCATTTACCCTTGATCTCTCACCTATTTACGAGCCATGCGACTCCATAAATCTATAAATAGACCCCTCCTTTCTCTTGAAAAGGGAGGCTCCAAAGAAGAAGAGAAGGAAAAAAGAGAAGGAAGAAGCTCCTCCTCGACCACCACGCGAACTTCTGCCGGACCACCACCTGAGGCCCGAACTTCCGTCGGACCACCACCTGAGGCCCGAACTTCCGCTGGACCACCGCCTGACGCCCGGACTTCTGCCAGACCACCACCCGAGGCTCGGACTTCTGCCGGACCACCACCCGAGGCTCGGACTTCTGCCGGACCACCACCCGAGGCTCGGACTTCTGTCGGACCACCACCTGAGGCCCGAACTTCTATTAGGACACCACCTGATGTCTAGAGTTCTAACAAAGTACCGCTCTACTACAACGGTCTTTTGGACCCCTGTCTACTGCCGACTATGGTCCTTCCGACCTCCGTCGCCTACTACGATCCTTCCGACCTACATCGCCAGACAACGGTCTTTCTGACCTCAGTCTCCTACCAACTACGGTCTTTCGGACCCCTGTCTCCTGCCAACTACGGTCCTTCTGACCTCTGTCGCCTACTATGGTCCTTCCGACCTCCATCAACAGACAACGGTCTTTCTGACCCCGGTCTTCTACCAACTATGGTCTTTCAGACCTCTCTCTCATGCCAACTACGTTCCTTCTAACCTCAATCACTACTATGGTCCTTCTGACCTCCATCACCAGACAACGGTCTATTTGACCTCTATCCTATCGACTATGATCGTGTCGACCAAACAAACATGTCTATATTGTAACTCCCACCATGTAATGCACTCTATATAATGTACATTTGTACCATCAAGCCAAGGCCTTCTCCAAAGGAAGGGCCTCATTTGTAATCGACTGCAAATACTAGTGGATTCATTCAAACTGGGTCAGGCCCCGTGGTTTTTCGCCCTTTTTAGGGGTTTTCATGTAAAAACTCTAGTGTCTCTTATAAAGGCTACACCCTCTCTTTTATCTGATTGTGTGTTGGATCTGCGTACAACGCTAAGACGCTAAACTTTATATTTCTCTACCGCCGCGATTACTCCATGACGCAACAGGACAAATCAATGTTGAGCCAAAAAGATTTGATTTATGATCAGAGGATTAGCTCTTCAAATTACACCAATATTGAATATTGAGAAAACATCATATCAATTAAATTTTTCTACAAAAGTTTTTTTCTGAATCATGGGAATTGTGGGCTTTTTTTTACTTGTGGGGTACCACCACTATGGTTAGGGTTATATTTGAATATTTTGGCTGGCATAAGGATTTGGAATGGGTAGGGTGGAGGAGATTTCCTAGATTTTGAGGGTAGCCTCAGACCTAGGGGAAAGAAAACGAGGAAAATAGAGGATATCAAAAGCTTCTGCGAGAATCAGAAGATTTCAAAAGGTTATGAGTGAAACAAGAACAAGAAGAGGTAGGTAAGGCAATGAAGGAGAGGAAGCAAAGGGGTGACAAGCATGAACCCCAGCAAAGTACGTTAGCCACCAAGAGCTTCCAACTTCTTCAAGGCATATCTACCCATCAAAATCCCCATACAACATAATGTTTTAACCAAGCATGGGTTTCACAGCTTGGACGTAGTGTTAGTTTGCTATGATCTGATTCATTCTTAAACAACAATATTCTTTATGTTCTTAAAAACATTATTTCGTATTCTCGGCATCAAGACGTTTGTTTCATTGACCCTCAATTGCCTTTCAACGACGGGAGATGTTGCACTAATTTTCACTTGAATAACTAGTCGGATATTGGTTAAAAAGAACGTTGGTATATTATTAAGACCCATTTGATTTAAGCAATGTCATGTTTGAGATGTTTGACTGAGATTTCTTAGTTTAATAATAAACTGGATAATGCTATCAAAATTAGACTTGACCAAGTCACTAACCAATCCTGGTTGGATAGCTTCGATCCCTAACTCCTACTATCAAGTTCTTCCTCCCAACTATCCTGATCATTCACCTATTATCACTTTTGTTGATGCCTAAAGTATTAGTATCAAAAAATAAGAATATAGAGAGATCCACATTAGGGGTGTGAGACAAGCAGATTCGTGTGCCGACTCGAGCTCGACTTGATAAATGTCTGTTTTAAGTAAAATTTGAAGTTTTGTGAAACTGAAATGAATTAAACTGAGCCGATTAATATTATAAATGATAAACCTAATTTAAACTAATCATGCAATTAAAGGCTATTAAAAAAACTACTGAAGCACAAAGCAGAAAAAAATGTGAAATCATAACTCTTTCCTTATATAACATAAAACATAAAAAATACTTTAATGATTCATTAATAAAGAATAACAATGAAATCAATTCACTTAAAACCAAAGTGAAACAAATAGATCAAATTGTAATCTAAAAAATAATTCCTAAAAATTTAAGTCATTGAATAAAAAACTGAATCAAACCAATTGGTTAAGTTTGATTTGATTTGTCATAATGATTTTACTTGAGTTGGTTTTAAATATAGATTGAGTTGAAATCAAACTAAACTGTGCACACCCTAAATTTGCTTAATGGATTTACCTTCACAAATCATATTCCAGTTTAATTACTAGAACTAATAAATGGGCCTTACTCAATAGAATTTCAAATTATTTCAATAATTTATTGATAAAACTGCACCGCAGCCTAGACAAAATCTAATCTTTTGTACGAGCAAATAAAAAAGGTACAGTTTTTACTCCGACCGATCTTAGCCTCGTACTCAAAAGTATTAATAATTGAGGTTTTCATCCACACAAAATAAACAAAGTGATAAACTCGTTGATTTCTGCTAACAAATGGGACAGACGAATCTGCAGACTATTGTCGCAAATAAGTTAAAGCAGACTTAAAGATCAGAGAATCTACTAGGAAAAAAAAACTGTAATAGAACAGCTTAAATTCAGAAAAAAAATTATGAAAGAATAATCTATATCAGAATAAGTTTAAATACTTTTAAATTTATAGTAAAATTAATATAATTCATAATATGATATATTAGCATTAATCTCAATGTACTCATAGTCTCATAATAATGCAAATTGCATCAAAATATTTTTATGTAATTTTTTTTCCTCAAATAAAACAATGGATTTTAAGAAATGAATGATTCTTGAACGCATCCCTCCAATATAGAAACCACAAAACAGCCATTTGGTACAATTTAAAAAAAAAAAGAAAAAAAAAATATTCACGTGAAAAGATTAATAAAAAAAAGGTTGAAAATAAAGTTAAATCGACTAAAGAAAGATTGAAGAGTTATTCTTTTTTAGGGATTTTGTCGATCGACGATTTGTTGCTACAAGTTTATTGACCAATCATACACAGGGAAAAGGAAAAGCTAGTTTGATGTTACTAACACTTTAAAGAAAGCTAGCTTCACTGAAAACCAACGAGAAGAACACTTCTAAAAGCTGCAGTACGTCTATTGTTTTCATTGTCTCCTTTAAATCCATTGCATTTCAAAACCGAACATGAAGCGGTAGCCAGCACCAATAGAAACAAAATCACAAGTACAATACAACAGAATTTTTCAGTAAAGGTACTAATGATTTATTGAAGACATGATGATTACACGACTTGATCGCACTCTTGCAAAGAAGCTGAATTACACTAAATATAACTGACAAAACTATTATCTTTGTGAAAGTTGGAAGAATCCATAAGAATATTTCACAATAATCGAGCAAAATAATTCAATATCAACCATTCATTTGTGCAGATTTTTGTCTTGATCCATCATCAATTGTACTTCAGCAATAAACCATTCTTTGGCAAGTTAAAAAAGCCACCAATAAATTTAAAAAAAAAAACTAACGGTCTAAAACACTTTCTAAAGAAATATCAAACAAGAGGAGGAAAAATCTTTCATACTTGGCCTCTAATGATACGAATAAAATGGTCAAGATATCATAGAACATGTTTTGTGGGGTATTATGATTTTGAAAATACAGAAGCTTGACAATCTCTATTTAATTAAGAGCAACACAGTGATAGGTGCACCATTGATTCCTTTCTTGGATGATTCAACTAAATTCAGACATTGGGTATGAGCATATATATTAGAATAGGACTCATCAATGTTGAGCCAAAAAGATTTGATTTATGGTCAGAGGATTAGCTCTTTAAATTACACCAATATTGAATATTGAGAAAACATCGTATAAATTAAAATTTTCCACAAAGTTTTTCTGAATCATGGGAATTGTGGGCTTTTTTTTACTTGTGGGGTACCACCGCTATGGTTAGGGTTATATTTGAATAAAAATTTGGCTGGCTTTAGGATTTGGAATGGATAGGGTGTAGGAGATTTCCTCGATTTTGAGGGTGGCCTCAGGCCTAGGGGAAAGAGGAGGAAAATAGAGGATATCAAAAGGTTCTGAGAGAAATAGAGGATTTCAAAAGGTTATGAGTGAAACAAGAACAAGAAGAGGTAGGTAAGGCAACGAAGGAGAGGAAGCAAAGGGGTGGCAAGCATGAACCCCAGCAAAGTACGTTAGTCACCAAGAGCTTCCAACTTCTTCAAGGCATATCTACCCAACAAAATCCCCATACAACATAATGTTTTAACTAAGCATGAGTTTCACAGCTTGGACATAGTGTTAGTTTGCTATGATCTGATTCATTCTTCAACAACAATATTCTTTATGTTCTTAAAAACATAATTTCTTCTTCTCAGCATCAAGACGTTTGTTTCATTGACCCTCAATTGCCTTTCAACGACGGGAGATGTTGCACTAATTTTCACTTGAATAACTAGTCGGATATGGGTTAAAAAGAACTTTGGTATATCATTAAGACCCATTTGATTTAAGCAATGTCATGTTTGAGATGTTTGACTGAGTTTTCTTAGTTTAATAATAAACTGGATGATGCTATCAAAATTAGACTTGACCAAGTCACTAACCAATCCTGGTTGGATAACTTCCCTAACTCCTACAATCGGTTTCTTCCTCCCAACTATCCTGATCATTCACAATCACTTTTGTTGATGCCTAAAGTATTAGTATCAAAAAATAAGAATCTAGATACATCCACATTAGGGGTGTGAGACAAGCAGATCCGTGAGGCGGCTCAGGCTCAACTTTATAAATGACTGTAACAAACTGAAATTTCATAAAATAAAATTATTTGAAAACATGAAAATCTACATTGCAACTCAATGGTGTTGTGCTTGCGAACGCAGTGGCACCGATAACGCGCCACCGCAACGTCGAAGCCTTTGTTTCGTAATAACTTTGGATTCAACATGCAACGTAACGACACTATGGTTTCGACTGCCATGGTGCCATGCACTAAAAAATATTTTTATGCATATTGAATATAAACATCACTGAACACCATTCCTTCCCCTCATTCATTTGGCTTGCCAGGTAAGAAAAAGAGCGGAAGAGAGTAAAAAGAAGGGGAGGAGAGGAGAGAGAAGAGAGAGAATTATGCTCAAGATATTTTCATACGTCAGATTTGTTACAAGATTTCTTCTTATCATTATAGATAGCTTGAATCCTACCTTTATTTTTCGTGTTTTGTGTTCTATGATTTTAATCTTAAAAAAATGATAAAAATGTATTTTCTCCCTATTTATCGAATTTTTATCACGTAACTTTTTGTATGTGATAGATATAATTTTTATGGACATTTTGACAATAATATTATTGAATTTCACTTGATAAATTGATAGTTATGATTTTCTGAAATTAATAAATAGTATACATATTGTCATACATTTCATAGATTGTTACATGATTATTATATTTCATACATGATATTGAATTGCACAAAGAAACTTATACGACCGATACATGATGAATGAGGCATTTGCATGTAAGCAAAGAAAGCTGGTTGTGAACATTATAAATAATACAAGTTGACTATTAAAATGATAATTCCTATACAAAAGGGCAAGCCGACAGTCTTTTTAAAAATAAAGATTTGGAGTGTAATCATGGATGTTAGCCTGGAACAAAATGACTTATTATGCCGTCGGACTAAGAGTGACAACTCTATATTAATTTATTGAAAAATGTTTGATGAAATAAATAATTGATAATAATTGAAAGATATAGAGATATGATTGACCAATGATGGCAGTTTGATAAAACAGATGGATGGCATATGAAAGAATGAAATATCACTTAAAAGCTGGATATCCCGCTTTTCTGAATAAATTCATATAGTACTGATGTCTACATTGACATGCATATATAAAAACATATAGAGCCAGATACATATCTATTGCATCAGAATATTACTCATAGAAATAATAGAAATTGAACATACTGATGCAGTATTTACATGTGACTGTAGCCTTGATAATAGTGATAGAAGCATTCATGATTCATATATAGCAGACAATGAATACAACTGATACCACTGTACCTGAGACTATATTGATTATCTTGAAACAGACAATAGAGCCTCTAATAAACTTCTAGTAAATAGAAAATGAATTTATCTATAAAAGAATTTTCATTGATCATCAAAAGATATATACACAATATTTACACTATGGTACATGGCTACAAACTTAACTTAAATAACCAGCTATGACTGTACAAAAATCAGAAAATACTTATACAAACTCACACATATCAAATCCTGGATGCTCAATTACTCAACATTTTCCTTCCACTTTTTCTGACCTGAAACAAAATGCATATTAGGTGTGAGTCAACACAGCTCAACAGATCATACCCATCAATCTAAATTTTAAATATTTTACTTATTATATATTTAAGTAAATTTAAAAGCAATTTATCAAAAATAGATAACATAAATAAACAAGCACTCCATATATCAGAACAGAAAATAATAGATTTCCCTCAGACCCTTATACTCCCATAAGAAATAAGAACTTATAATTCTTTATGCTAGTATATCAAAAAATAAACCCTTGTGACTCCCAATATTTAACACATAATAGATATTAAAAAAATTCAGGAACATAGGACTACCTATGTATTTAACGTCAGAACAAAACTTCCACCACACATTAAATCTCACCAGAATCACACATTTAAAGCAGATAAGCATATATATACCATTGCACTGCAGTAAAATAAATGAAAATAAACAAAATTCATAATTTCACAGAATGCTTTATTGGAAGTCAAAAGATTAAACTACTAAGCAGAATTTTATAGTGTTAGAATATTACAAGATTATCAATGAATATTTCAAACACTATTTTGAAGTGTTAATTGTACCGCAACCTTATTTTTGGAGGTTAGAATTAATTTATAATTTGTAAAATACCACACATTTTTCAATCTACTTGATAAAAAATGTCCAAAAATACTAAATATATAGAATTATGATATATATAACATACAAAGTTACACGATGAAGATTTTACAAGTACAAAGTTATTATCATTTTGGCTCTAAAAAATTAGAAATTAAAAATTAAATTAGGAAAATCTGAAAATTCTTATATTTTTTAAAACCAAGATAGGTGAAATATAACATATTCCAATTCGAAAAAAAATTTGAATTGGGCCAACAGCAAAAATTAGATTGGAGATGTAACAGCCCACAATACCCCTTAAAAATACTCGGAGTATTACAAACATAAACATAACAATTTCATCATTTTATCATACTATACTTTTGAACATTTGAAATCTCTTTATAAAACTTCCAACAGTTATCATTTATTTCATCAAACGGAAGTATTTAATAATTGAAAATTTCAGCAATTACATAGTTACAGAGCCACTAATGAAAATCAAATAAATCCTACATTGGGATGTTCACATACCTTAAACTTAGTTTTAAAAACAAAATTAAAACTAACATGCACTTAAGTCCTTGCCATTAGTTGTTTCTGAACTTTTCTTTTTCTTTTCCTGTAACAACAACCAATAAGAAGTGTACTGGTGAACTATGAGGCTCCATAAGCTATATAAATTCAATAACAATAAAAATGCCATAATATAATGAATTGCGACATGGAGTACATCATTGAATCAACTTATTATTATTTGTAAAGCATCATAAATATCATATTAAACATTATCTTTTATGTCATTGAGTTAGATACTGAATATTAAACTTTTGAAAGATTTGGCTATACCTTAACATATTCAATGGAGCCCAGGTAAACATGGCATTATCACCATTGAATTTGATAGAGGTCCATTTTTGCCTCTTTAAGGGTCCCTTTTGCCCCACCTGCTATGCAGGTATCCATTTCCTTGGGGTCCTTTTTACCTCATCCACAATTCAGGTTTCATATTGGGTCCCTTTTGCCCACCTGATAATGTAGATATCATAACATAACATAGCCAATCTTTTAGATAAATATTCAATAACTCTCATATTCATAATTCATATCTGTTACCACTTATATATCCGTACAAGTGTGGTAAGAAGAGTTTGACATGCATTATCTAACAAGTGTATACTTCTTTCTTTAACATATTATCAAAAAGATTGAAACAACATGCTTGATCAAATATAAATTTCACTTTCCACATAAAATACATTTGTTTACTATACGAGTATTCATAATTCATTGAAATTTTCAAACCATTAAAAAGACTTAATAAATATAAAAAATCAATAATTAACTTTACATAACTTGCTTGAATGGTCTCTTCCAAACCTACACCACGTAACCTTTTCCTTTGATACACTAACACAATATCCTCTTTTTGCATAAATATGCGAATAATCCTTCTTTACTTCCTTCACTTCTATATTATTCCTTCTTCTTCCAATCTAACTGTTTAATCTTTCTTCACTGTACAACGAAATTCTCTTTCATAAGCAGCGCTGAATTCCTCTTGTTAAATTCCTTTCTATTCTCCTATACTACACTATTATGCTGTCGGATGGAGCTGGAATGTTTACAGAAAATCTGTTGCCACACTCCAGCAATTTCGCCTCTTGCTTCAGTGTTTGAAACACTATGTTGCTCTTCCAACAGTGATTCTTGCACTGTTATGATTTTCTACTACAGAAATGCACTGTGCCATCTCATACAGCATTAATTTCTGAAAGGGATTTTTACATACATAACACTTGAAACTATTCAAAATACATATTCAACACTCAAACTATTTTATTTACTAATATACCACCTCAATCTTCTTTTTTTTTTCATTTCTACTACTCCGTCTAAACATCGTTAGAAATCCCTCCTCCCATCGTCTTCCTTTCATTCCCAGGAAGTTACCGGAAGTTTTTATCAGTCCGGTGAGACGCTGGTGGTGGACATCGAGATTGACCTATCGCCTTCATCGCAAGAGCTCCATCGCATCGCAAGAGCTCCATCGCACCGCAAGAGCTCCATCGCATCGCAAGAGCTCCATCGCCAGTTGCGTTTCAAGAAGATGCCCAATCTCATTTTGAGCCGGGTACGGCTCCTTCCCGAATCTGTTGATGCTGGGATCTTTCTGCCCGAAATGGGTTCGTTGGATCACACATGTACATTGACTGCTTGCTCCGGCTCACTCCAAAACCACATGACTCCCATTTTCCAAAACTCCCCGGAGATGGGTTCATTGTCTCCTGCAAGGGCAGTGGAGAACAGGCTCCCGCTCACTCCACGACCACATGAGTTCGTTGATGGAACCAACAAACAGAACAAAGAAAAGGAAATTGACGAAGAAAAAACACGCCAAATAAAACTCTGTTCTTGGACTTTCACGGGCACCGAACAAAAAAACAGAGTACACACACAACTTCTGTCTTTCACTGAAAGCAAAAACTTAGAGCAGCCCCTTCACACTCTTTTATTTGCCTCCTGCTAAAGAACCTTGCAAGTAATTATCTGATATATATCCACATAATTAAAAGTATAAAGAAGGATTGCAAAATCAGAAGAAATAGATTGTTGAAAGCTCCGGCAGACTGCTCATAAAATTGTTGTAGGAGACATGAAGATCTGCCGCAAATCTCGTATCTCCAAAGCCAATGGCTCCAGCGACATCGATAACTGCAGCACAGCTGGAGCCATCGTCGTCATGGCAATCGCTGACGAGGGAAGAAGCGGCAGGCTAAGAAGTTTGGTTGAGCAATTCCACGAGCCTTTGCTGTCATGGCAATGGCTGAAGAGGGAAGAAGAGACCGTCAATGAGGAGTAACGGAGTGTTAAAATAGTTGAAAAGGGGGTTTTAGGTGGTATATTAGTAAATATAAAAGTATAGGTGTTGAATATGTATTTTGAATAGTTTCAAGTGTTATGTATGTAAAAATCCCTTTCTGAAATTTCCCTTTTTTGCATTGGCCGAATCATTCTACAGGAATTCGATTTGGTGTCCTCAATGAAAGCAAAACAATATTGAAATTATTTGCTTATAATGCTGAAGAAATTTCCCTAGTAGAGCCGCTCCCTAGCAAAGCCACTTCCACGAAATTCCCAAGAGCAGAGTCACTTTAAATCTTCAGTTTCTCACGTCAGCAAATAACTGAAACTAAATCTTATCCTGTTAACGTGAAAGGGTGACGCCAAAGGATGCCTATTATGCTTTGCTTGATTTCATTTAGGGGCTGTTTGGTATGCAGAATTAAGAGTGTAAAGTAATTTATTTACCTGCATTTAATAAATTAGTTCGTTTGGTTTGTTTTGAGCGGAGCTTTAGTAATTCCTCGGAAGCATTAACCGTGTATTTCGAGCGGCCATTCACACGACTTCGAAACCCGCTCAAATTGAGCGGGTTCGAAATCCTCTCGGCCGCGACAACCACTCACTCGTCGCGTAGCTCGCTGCATTGAAGTCGAAGCTCGCCGGCAAAGGTGAGATGAGTCAGGGAGAAGAGAAGGCGCAGCCAGCGATTGGCGTCGACGGAACCTGCGAGAGTGATTCGAGCGCTGTGCCGACTCAACCTCTCCATTTCTTCTCTCGCTTGCTCGCCACTTCTCCATCTCATTTCTTCTGCATTCTGACGATGGATACGGCTACGCTGCTTGCAACGGCGACGGTATTCAATACCAGAGTTTTGTACTGGTTTATATGGGTGATGGGCTCCGCGGAGGTGAAGGGAAAACGAGCAGTAGATCTCAAGATGGGATCGATCACTAAAGACAAAGTCCAGGACAAATATAAACATTACTGGTCTTTCTTCCGCCGGCCGAAAGACACCGTCGAGTCATCGGAAAAGGTTCCAGCCTTCCGTCCCAAAACGCTCCCAACGCGACGCCACTCAAGCACATGATGAACTCGTCGTCGATCTCATCAAAGCACGTACCGAGCATCACATACTAGACGTTGGTTGGTGCGTCGGCGGCCCTTAGTCTTTTCTGAAGGGCGGCTTCGTCCTCGACGCCCCTTCCGAAACTTCTGTCATCTTCTTCCAGGTTCATATATTCATACAGCCTGAAATCTCCAAACAAATTCTCAGTTCTTATTGTTTTTTGTTAATTTAGTACCTCGTTTGCCGAACCGAAAAGGTTGAGTAGGGAATTCGTAGGGAAGGAAAAAGCATTTCTGTTGTCGGATCATAAATCCAGCTATTTTTTATTGTTTCACTTTTGTTTTTTTATTTTTGTTGCTTTGAGTATAATTCTATTTATATTAATTGAATTATTGTATGTGAAAGAATCAAAGAACAGACCATATAGTATACCATGCACATTGAATTTTCAATCTACAGTTGTTAAAATGATGCTTGCTTTTCGCATGTGAACTTAGAGATTTATCTTAAGCATGAATAGGCTGCAAATGAGGCTCCACCTGTTGAGGTTCAACTCAACTTCCAAGCTTGCTTAAATAAAACATAATAATTTTATTGCTGTTTTCAATGAATGTTAAAACTTGCATTAGTGATTATTCAGATCAGCGTGACACGTTCTTCATATTAGACACTGATAGCTTTCAATCTACAGTAGTTAAAATGAATTGCATTGCACCTTCAATATTGTTATCTTTTTTGTCGGGAGAGATGCTTCTTGCTCATGTTTGTCCTTTTGGACTTGCAAATTTTTCATTTTACATGCGAAACAGCAGCTTTAGAGCTTCTCCAGCCGTTCGGCAAACAGGCGAATGGAGAGCCTCAGACATCGCAACCGAACTCCATTTTTTGTCGGCATTCAGTCGCTGATGAACAGTGCGGCGCCAATAATGACGTCGCACTATTCACTTTCGCCATTTCTTTCTCTCTACCGAACTTAGTTTGAGAAAGGCGCGAAAGAAACGACGATGATTTCGAGCCAAAATGGCGTTCCAATGGAGATGAATCACGGCACTTTTTTATTTTACTGCATTTTACAGTGAAAAATGAGAGGTTCGGTTGGAGATGCCCTTAGTTCCCAAGCTGACAATCTCATTTTGGATTTTTGTGAGAGGAGAGCTCATGAAATTAATGTTGTTTTTGAATGTGAGGAGTTTGAGTGGAAGGTAATGGGAAAAGAGTTGTAATACTTAAATAAATGGTTGCAGATTAATAATAAAATTTTAAGTTACAGGGATTTCATTTCATTTCCTCCGCATTTCTTCAATCGAAATCAGGGGTGGAATCAGCCATAATTTTCATGTGGGCAAATTTATAAGTAACTCTTGGCAAATATGTCAAGGGGGCAGTGTCCCATGACGTGTTCGACCTGCCTAACAAATTTTGATTTATTATTTCTCATTGTACTGAAAAGCTGTTTTAGAAAGCAAGATGAAGCTAGCCCAAACGAAGTTTAAATAATCGGTGATTACTTTTATAAATACATAAGTTATAATGACAAAAAAAATTTAGAAATGCATTGTTTTTACTTTACTCTGAATATATCTAATCAAACAAGGGAAACATTTTTCCTGCGTTTACTTTGCAGACAACCAAATAGCCTCAAAGTATTTGAAATGCACTACATTTACTTTACACTGCATTTATTTTACATTGCGTTTACTTTACATTGCATTTATTTTACATTGCGTTTACTTTGCAGGCAACCAAACAGCCCCTTAATAACACCAAAATACTTGGGAGTAATATTATTATTTTAACTAATTACTACTAATTTAACATCCATTTAACCTTAAACTTTTAAATAATTTTTTAGAATATAATTACTTAATTAATTTAAATTAAAATTTCATACCTACAAATTTTGGATATTACAGGAGATGCCCAAAATCTAGTTTTCTCTCTAGAATTTCTCTCTCTAAAACGGTTGAAGAGGGGTTCTGAAAATGGTTTTGGATATATTTATAAAAAAATTGACTTAGCGCCACAACGCTCGATCCTTCAACGTCGTAGAGCTCTCTACTAGAGAGCACAACATTGTAGTGTTAGTACAAATTTCAAAAATCGGCTAGAGAGCTCAATGTTAGTCTGTATGGAATCTAATTGTGTCTATTAATCAAATTGTATTGTTGCCTCGGACCACAAATCAATTTCTCGTGTTCACTGAGGGGTGTAGGGTGTTCTCCCCTGCTTGGTCTTGAAAAAAAAATTAATACAATATCCTGGCACTGCATATGCAAGCACCTCAGTGCTGTGTACCCGAGCTCCCCAACACTATTTGCTAGGAGAAATGACAAAGAGCGAAGCGCCACAACACTCTAGCTTCGGCGCCACAGCACTGCGGGTTTGAGCACCGCAGCATTGTTAGATGGACCGATGACAGAGTCTTGAGCGCCACAGTGTTCCAAATTGGTCCCGCAACGCTTCGAGGCGGACTGAATAGTTTTTTTTTCCTCATTTTCTAAAGGGTGGCATCCCTTGGTGTTATTTACTTGAATTTTTCTTGTGTTTTGTGAGAGAGAATGGTGTAAAGAGATGAGAAGCAAGGAGAGAGTGAGAGATAAGAGATATATACTTATTTCTCCCAATTTTCATAGTGGATTTCTTAGTATGGTGTGATTACATGGTTCTTTCCCAATTTTAGGTTTTTCACGTTAAATCCTGATGCCCTTTATGTTACATTTCTATTTTTCTTGTTTGTTTCGTTGTAGTGTTTTACTTCCACCTCAACACTCAATGTCGCAACGCTCTTGGGAAAAACTTTCAGATTTTCATATACATGCAGACAGTTGGGACATACTTTTCGAACAAATTCAAATATATACATGCACACAGAACACTCACAGACACCTGAAAAAGACATGAATGTAGAAATTTCACATCATTGATCTTACCAGATTGAGTTGAAATAGGTGCACCTATGCATGGACTCAGTAGTGTTACAAGGGGTCAAGACCCTACGGAGTAAGGTGATTAAAATCTTCAGGTTTTCTTTTATTTCTGCATTTTATTTTATTATTTTCTAGTCAGTAACCTCGTGAGATAGATTGATGTTGTAAGTGATCTGCGGACTATTATAAATTAGATTTTGATAAATAAAGATGGTAATATATTTTGATGTATAGAATTGCTTCTTTTGGCTTTTCGTTTAATTCAAGGAAAATTAGAGAGACTCTGGTAGATTGATTAAGAAAAGAAATAAACAAATCTTTCAATTTAGGTCATAGGGCATTATAATGGCTCATGAGCCGAGCTCGATAAGCTAATGAGCAAAACTTGAGCAAGCCCTGATTTAATTCTTTAGCTCGTGAACCAGCTCATTTAAAAAATATTAATAGAAAATACACTTAAAATAAATTGATACTTAGGATTTTAAATACAAAATTGTTAAAAATATTTAAAAATTGTCACATTTTCTTATATTAAGTGATTATTAATTTTCGATTAATTTCTCATTTTTAATCACACTATTATAATAATTACTTGAATCATAATCATTTTTTCCTTTCATAATAAATGATCCGGCTCAAACTCGTAGAATAAAGCTCAAGCTATAGCTCTAACTTGATTACTTAATCAAGTTCAAATTCAAGCTCAAGCCAGGGTGGCTCGAGCTTGATTCAACTCATTTAAAACCCTAATCCACATCAAATCCTAGAATTAATCTCATCAGGGTGATCATTGTTGACCTAGTTTTTGCTCAAACTCCTGGTCAAAGGAGTTGACTTGGTTAAATTGACCAACCCAGACCCTGAGACCACTTCTGCTAAGTTCAGTGGGTCAAGCCCAGTCTGTGGAGCCTAGACCCAAGCCATGGGTCAAGCCCTAGGTCAACCTGGGTCGACCCAAATTGACCCAAATGCTTTCTTTTGATTTCAAATCAGTTTCAGAGCTTCTCGAGTCTAGATCCAACCTCTTTTGGACTAAGTGGGCCAAACTCAACCCATTGGGCCCTGATCCATGTCCTGGGTCAACCCGGTTGACCCATTTAGCCTAAGGGAGCTCAATTTAAATTCAAATCAATTCAAAACCTTCTTTGGCTCGAGCCCCCATCCTCCTTGACCTCATTGACTAGGTTGACTAAGTCAAACCTTGACATGGTCAAACCAAGTCATAATTAGGTCAATTTGACCTATTTAAGTCAAATTAAACCTATTTAATGAATGGATTGAATTCATTCCCTTTACTCCTGAATTCAAATCCCGACCTCACCCCTTGGTTTTCCCTCCTAATCATCTCAGGAATGATCCTAGCCGTCCATGATAGGTCTAGGGGCTTTAAATAGGAAAAATTAGGGTGTTTTATAGGACCTTTTCTTTGCTCTCTCTCTGTAGACTTCCTTGACCTCTGAGATTTCGTTTGAGATCTCCTAGAGATTCCTATTACCTTTCCCGACCTAGGGCCACTGCCAAGACGCCGCCGGCGACGATCCTCCGGTGAACCCGAGCCTTGAAACCTTCCAAGCCTTGTTCCGACCGATCCAAGGCGAATCAAGACCCGAGTTCAACTAGGAAAAGATTCATGGACAATCTACAAGCTCAACAAACCCAAGATCTACTGAATATATCCATTGGATTAAGGTAAAACCCTAACCCTAGTCTAGGACACCTAGATCTAAATAACTTTCTATTAAGCGCGTTTCATACCGCGAAAAATATCCCCCACGAATGCTCTTCATACATATGATCTATGGTTAAAATTTCATCCAATTCGGTTGAGTCGATTGAGAGAAAGAGGCATTTTTTGTTTCTAGGGTTTCGGTTAAACTACATTTAAACTGCCCCTTTCTCTGAGCCGTTGATCGTACGGCTTTGATCCCGCTGCTCTGCGGACTTGAAAAACAACGGATCCGATCACACTGTTCTTCCCCTCGTCCGACGGGATCTTAGCCGCTCGTTTCAAAACAACGGAAATCCAATGGCCAGCATCGAGATCTGACGTCGATTAGTGGAGTTGTCCGTGGCCCGTGATTGCGGCATCATTATTGCAATCATTAGCTGGCGGCGTAATGATTGCGCCGTCGCCAATGATTACCGCGATTTTGGACAGACCAATCCGAGCGCGCCACCTATCTCCCTCCGCCAATTTCATTGTTTAATTAATTTTAATTAGGCTTCAGTATTTTTTTTAATCAATTTTCTTTAAAAATTAATTTAAAATTATTTATAAATCCAAAAATATGTATTATATATCAAATTGATCGTATTTTTATCCTCTTTAATTTAAAATTATTTTTTATTAAAAATATTATGTTTTTTTTAATTATTAATAAAACATTTATCTTTATTATTATTATTATTATTAAATTTATTATTTTATTTCATTCATAAAATATACTTATTTATTTTAAATCAGAAAACCATTTTTCAATTATTATTATTATTAACTTTTTATTATTTTGAGTATTTTCTAATTATTTAAATGATTAAATATTTAAGGTATTTCATTAATAATTATCTAAACTTAGTTTTAAAACATTTTCTAAATAATTATATAATTGGTATTCTGAAATTATTTTAAAAATATTAGAGGCCTTAATATTTATTTTGATGGGGTTTAATAATTATTTTTAATTACTTATTATTTTAAATTATTTTAAAACCCATTTAATTATCTTTAAACTTCAAAAATTCATATCTTTTCGTTTAAAATCCGATTTTGGCATATAATACCTTAAAATTTTTAGAAAAATATGTATTTTCATTTAAAAATATTTTCAGATATCAAAACTCATTTTTCTATCATATTTTCTGTATTATTTAATTAGTTATTTATTTAAGTATTATTTAATTAAATAATACGTTAAATATTTTGAAATTATAAATTATTTTTAAATCTTTTTGTTTCCTTCCTTTGGTGGCCACTAGATCTCCCCCTTTCCTATGTTTATAAATTGATTTATTTTTAATTACATTATTTTCAAAAAAAAATTATATTTATGGGTATTTAAAATATTTTAAAATTACATATATTCTAAATTCCTAACTTTGGGAGATCTACTTGTGAAATTTTAAACATAGATTGTGTATATAAATAGTAGTCATGGGGGGAAGCATTAGTGGGTGGTTAAGTCCCAATCATTCACTAATTGCATCGATAAGCACGCTTACTCTTTCTTTTATTGTCTTTTACATATGTAGGATGCACGAGCACTTAGCCTAGACCCTTCTAGATCCTAGGAATTTGTGTGTTTATTTGTTTATATGCTCCCTGCATGTTTCCCTAAGGGTTAGTCTTAAACGTTTGATTTAAACCTATATAACGTAGCGACACCCTAAGGACAATAATTAAGGACCCGTCTAGCGAACTTAGAAAAAATATAGGAGCTAGGATAGATCCCGATTGACATGAAACTCTCAACATTTAAACTTAGTGACATTCTAAACCTCCCAGAATTTTCTACGATTTTTTTTAGGAGTCTTTAGACCCCTTAATTAAAAAAACTCTAATTTAACTTGTAATTAGGCCCCGATAACTTCAGAAAATTATAATAAATTTATTTCAACCCATAATACCTTAAACTCCTCAGAATTCAGCCCTTAATGTTAGATAATTAGGGCCTCTTAATTGGACTTCAATCTGACCCTTAATTCAACTTTAATTAAAAATTATTTTTTCCCTTATTAAATAATTAAAAATTATTAAAAATTCCAAATTTTCCCCAAACACTTGGAACATCTTCTTAGGTCATTTCTGACCTTTGGGATGATTCCAATTAGCTTGGAGCAGATTTGGATCAAAACCATAAAATCACCCCTAATTAACCAATTTTAATAATTCCCTAATTACCCAAAATTTCTAAAATTCATAACTTGGCCTAGAAAACTCCAAATCTAGAAAACTCAAAGCCTAACCACTCCTTATAAGCCTTAATATTTAACTAAAATACTAGAACTCCTAAACCTAGTCTATTTCCTATAGTGATCTTTTTAAACCCCTCAGCCTAGCACCTAGGAGGACCCGAAATTTTCCAAAATTGACTAATGTAACTTAAACTTCAAATATAACTACCATAAGCATTAAAATAGATCAACAAACTAAAGTTAACTAAAATGGATCTCAATTTATTAACATTTAAACCTTAATCAAATTTCCTTTTCTGGCGTTCAACAAACTCTAACCTTAGGCAACTTAAACTAACTACCCTACATAGGACCTATCCAAAGCTACACAAACCTACTACACACACATAGATTTGTTAGGGCACCACTTCTAGCTTTAGGATTAGGGCCGGTGTTTTCTTTTCCTGCTTTTATGATCTGATACTCTTACTTATGACACGAAAATTGGTTGACTTGGTTTGTTCTAATATGTTATGATTGATGTGATGTTCATTTCATTATTATACTTTCTATGATTTGCTTATGATTGATTTGTGCATTAGAATGCCCATAGGCTAGGGCCGCTTTTATACTAACTCAGCCTTATGCAGGTGGCCACGCTCATGCAATGTTAAATAAAGGGAGCAGTCATAATTAAGCTTTAAATACTAATTCTGTTTTCTACATATGCTCCAGAGACCGCTCAACCCCCTTTAAAATTAAAAGAGCATGGTCAAGTGTGTTTACTTTTTTCTGTATTATTATTAACTGCTTATGATGTGAAATATAAACTGCTTGGGATGATTTTCATTAGGATAATCATATAAGAGTTTGAGTCTAGATTCTTTCTTTTTCAAATGTAATGTAATTTGAAATTTATTAAGTTGTGAAAGTCTCTAAAAGTCTGACATTTCAAATATAAGGTACCCAAAGAGAATAAGAAAGGCTACCTCTTGGGGAATTATTTAGTCATTTGGGTACCCTTCAGGAAGACGAACAAGACGGAGCCCGAAAGAGACGATCCGAAGGGAGATGATCTGGAGAAGGACGATCCACTCGAAGACAGAGTCTTGAAGACAAAATGTCTGGCTTTTAAGACCTGCGTCATTTAGTATGATTAGAATACAGGTTGTTGTCGGTGGAGCCTGACCACCATTACTTTTTTGCAGACCCTGTGTTGTACTTTTACGGCACTTGCCATGGACTTTTACTTTACTGTGTTTTCTATAGATTTATATTGATGTATTTATTTTCTGTGCGCAGTAGAAATTACATGCTTTTTTCTAGGTTTCTTTTCTTGCATGTGTATAGCCTGATTTTCGCTAGGCTCTCTAGGATAAAAAAAAATTTCTACTCGGAAAAAAATTCTAAAATTTTAAGAATTAAATAACATAGAAACCTAACGAGATAGGGAACTGCCAGAGCCGTCTGGGGTCGCACGCATACTGATGCATTCTTCTCTCTCCTTCTAATAAGACACCTTCCAGCCTGCGGGTAGAGTCCGGATAATCTGACCTATGAGGATGAAGTGCCGGATTTGGGAAGGCCTAATCTTTTCTAAAAAATTATTTTTATATAAGCCAATTTTTAAAATCTTATGCATACATGATTTGGACATTTCAAACTAGCATACATTGCATTAGAAATCAATTAAAATTAAAATTTAATTGCATTATCTCTAGGAATATTCACCCTACATAAGTCCAGGGCCAATTAGGAAACTCTCTAGATGTCGGCCCTACTTCTAAAACTCAACCTACCTACCAATCTTTCATAAAGACTGGATAACATGATTTTTAAATGCTTAGGTGGTTAAATGGCATCCCTCTTCAGGCAAGGTATAAGCCTAAGTACATTAGTTAGGACACGGGTGTTAGTTTTGGGTAAAACACTAAGCCCACCTTAGATATATGATTCTAGGCTACTAAATTCGGTGTTTCGTAGTGTGTCTAAACAGTGGGTAAGTTCCTTTTCTTCAGGGACTATAAATCCTACTTATATGCGTCACATAGATGACGCCACTTCTATCCTTTCTCTCTGCGTGCTCTGAGTGTTTGAGTTTCTTTCTCTCATCGACTACCTTAGTCCCTCCGGATGCTGGTATGAATCCTGCATGTTGACTAAGCCACTTGAACCATTTCTTACCTTTTGAGTAGGATTTCTTAGTCTCCCTTTGTGTATCGATCCCTTTCGGGAAGAATAATACAGGATTTCTTAATCGAGAGTTTCTCGGACCCTAGGCTCGAGATATAATTAACCACGGGGGCTTGCGCCCATGGGAAACAGAATTACACATCAAATAAACCCCACTCGAGCTGATGTATCAAGTGGGGAAAACCTGTTGTTTTGATCAGGTCATATATATTACTACCATTGGGGTACGTTGGCGAGAGTCGCTATCCTCAATGGTTAGTCGTATGTACGATCTAATCTGCCCTTTCATCAGCCCGTTTGTGAGGAGTGCGGAGGCCTGCGATCATCTCTATCCCTCGGAGTGGTGCGATCGTGTACCCTCTGCACTCTACAGCCGAACAGTGTCCTTTCGGAGGTCCACAATCATATACTCACTCTTTATCACAAACTCCAATTATTCAAGCATGTCACAAAACATCAAGCTTGGTCCTCGTATAACAATATTTCCCTTTCTATTGATTTTCTCAAAGAGAATCAATATAAGATGCATTTATTACTTGTTGACATCCCACTAGAGAGAGAACTCAACTCCCAAATTAAGCTAGTGAACTATTATGAGCTTGCTTACTTATTGAGCTTCCACTCTTGCGTTATTGAAAGAACTCAAGATAGGTGGCTTTCTAATTGCAAAGATGATCTCAATTTTCTTTTTCTAAAATTGAAATAAGGAATAACATCAATTTCGGTAAGGAGCTCTTCACTTATGAGGGTACATTTTTTTTAACCATCATAAGTTCTTTTATTGCTATTAACAACTTTAAAAATCATTTTAATTATTCTTCCAATCATGAGCAACACTACCTTCACCTTCCTATGCCATCACTACTCACTTGCAGGCTGATATTACCTCCCGTATCACAAATAAAGAGATTAACAAGGTGATTTCACTACATGAAATTCGCGTATTTACGACGGATTTCCCGGCAAATCTCCGGCGAAAAAGATTGCGAAGATAATTCGAGCATCGGAAAATTTTTTCGTCATAAAAATTCCGCTAGAAATGTTTTTCCGGAAAATTTTTTCGGCGGCTGTCCGGTTGAAAATCTCTGTCGGAATAACTAAAAACCAATTTAAAAAAAATAAATTACCGCCCCAGCCCACTCACCCCCCCGCCCGCTGCACCACACCCGTGAGCGCTATTTCTGCCCGCACCCAGCCCGCCCATCCCCGCGGGCCCAGTTGGCCAGTCCACACGCACTGTTTTTGCTAGCGCCAAGCCAGCCCGGTCTTGTGCGCCCAACCCGCAGCCCGCGCCCAACCAGCCAACAACGTTCCCACGCACCTCAACCAGTCCAAACGAGCTCGTGCTCGCCAGCCAGCCCCTACGCGTCCCCCACCTTATACACCTTGAACCTCTTAAAAGAATTTGAAGGACTCTTCTGCTTTGGTGCGCTACAAAATGTGTTATAATCTTATCTATTTTGTATTTAAATAATATTAGTAGTAATAAAATTTATAATAAATAAAAATAAAAATATTAAAATTAATAAATAAGCAATTAAATTAATTATTACTTAAAATAAGTTATTAGATCAATATTTAATTAATTATTAATTTAATAAATTATTTTAATTATTTAATAAAGAATAAATTAAAATAAAATTTTAAAGTTATTATAATTAAGATAAGTTATTAAATTAATAATTAATTAAAATAAAGTATGAAATTAATAATTAATAAAAAAATTATTAATTAGTAATTAATTAAAATGAGCTATAAAATTATTAATTATTTAAATTGCAAAAATATTTTTTTCAGAAATTATTAAAATCCGCCGGAAACAAATCCGTCGGAAATCCACCAAAATACGTCGGAAAAGCTGCAAAAATATGTCGAAAATATTTCATTGTAATCCATCAGATATACGCCGGAAAATCCGCCGGAAAGCCGCCGGAAAATCCGTCGGTAATAAGCAATTTTCCTGTAGTGTTTGTTTTGTACCTAAGAACTTCAATCTTGGCCTCGAAGGCTACAATGTTTTGTTTTTTTGCTCTTCGTCAAACAATGTGAGGTAACACATTTGTAACTCTACTCGTTTATGTTTAAAGATTTTTTGGTATTTTGTTAGACCGGTCCAGCCAGTCCATATCGGACCGACTTACAGATCAAACCACAAATTCAAAAAGAATTGTTTTGGAAGGATTTTTTATGAAATTTAGGAGGGAAATTGAATATAGGGACTATTTAGAGATTTGCTTTTGAATTGTATGCATTAAATAGTTTGTTTTCCTAGGATTAGAGGATCTTGAATTTGGCTGAAATTTGAGATCTCTTAGGTTTTCGGGCTCTAGCGGCATCTAGAGATTTGAGAGATAGATCCTCCTCTCGAATAGAGGATCATTGTATATTGGTATTTTCTATTTCTACTTCACCAAATAATACAAATCATCTATTATTTTCTTAGTTTTGTGAGGACTTTTGTGGAGAATTCTCGTTATTTTCCAAAGATTGCTATGAAATTCTTGAGATCTTAAAGTGTTTCCTACAAATTGGTATAAAAGCAGACTTTAAGATTGTTTTGGATTTTTTTCTGTGAAAACCAGCTGCTATTTTTCAATCGGAAGAGGGGCTATTTGTTGTTTTTTAAGGATCAAATTCTAGTTTTTTGAGTCTACAAAGATTCGGGTACTGATGGCGGTCAAGAAAGTGGATACATTAGAGGAATGCCTCGAAGTGGAGATTGAACAAATGAAATCTGAAATTCAGATCTATAAACTGAAGTTTCAGATTTAAAGAAAGACATTTCAGCCATCCACGAGAAGATGGATGAAAATTTTTCCAGCCTTGAGGAAATGTTGAAGAAAGTGCTCGGGGGCCAATCCAAAATATCGTCGTTGGAGGAGAAGGAAGGCGACAATAGCCAGGGAGATGGGAAAAACACTAAGCCAATTAGGCAAAGGAGAGATCAGGAGGTGGTGACTCGAAAGGGAGAAAAGAGAATACCTCTCCTAGAGCCTAGTCCTAGGGAGGAGTCAGGCAGAGGGTATGAGGAGAGGCATGGAAGGAGAAGTTTTAGCATGGTACCTATAGAGGGATATGAGGCGACCGATAAGAACCTGGAGGGAGTTTAAGGACTGCATGTTGGAATGTTTCCAAACCAGCATGGGAGGAGACTTCTACGAGTAGTTCTTCGTCTTGACACAGGATGGTTCAGTGATGGAGTACCGGGAGAGATTCGAGTACATTGCTAGTCGATTGGATCGTCTTCCTGAGATAGTGCTGGAGGAAAATTTCATGAAGGGACTGATACTAGAGATCCGGGCAGTTGTTAGAGTAATGAGGCCTCATGATTTGGGAGAGGCTATGGAGCTAGCTTAATTGGAGGATAAGAGGTACCTAGAGAGAGAGACGGGAGGCAGCAACTCAGGAGATCCAAACAGAAGGACCACCACCTTTCTGGCACCCAAGGAGCCGATAATGGGTACTCTTCGGGAGACTTCGAAGGAGAAGACTGTAGGAGTAAGACCGGAGGACAACTTCAAGAAGCTCACGGAAACATAATTACAGGAGAAAAGGGCGAAGGAGCTTTGTTTCAAATGTAACGAGAGGTATACACTAGGCACAGGTGTAAGGACCGAACTCTTCAGGTTCTTACTATTTGTGATGAAGAAGGAATAAAGGAAGGTGTCGTCTTTCCACCTTGCGGACAAAGTGGATCTTTGGGAGGGTAGTATTGTAAGACCGATCCACTAAACCAGTCTAGCCGGTCCATATCGGACCGGCTTACAAACTACAAAGACGGAGTTCTCCGCCTCTTGCATGCCGATCGAACCACAAATTCAAGAAGAGCAGTTTTGGAAGGATTGTTGATGAAGTTTAAGAGGGAAATTGAATGTAAGGACTGTTTAGAGATTTTCTTTTGAATTGTATGCATTAAATATTTTGTTTTTCTAGGGTTAAGGGACCTTGAATTTGGCTGAAATTTGAAATCTCTTAGGCTTTTGGGCTTTAGCGGCGTCTAGAGATTTGGGAGAGATAGATCCTCCTCTCGAATAGATGATCAACTGTATCTTGGTATTTTCCATTTCTATTTCATCAAATAATACAAATTACTTACTGTTTTCTTGGTTTTGTGCGCATTTTTGTGGAGAATTCTCATTGTTTTCCAAAGATTGTTAGGAAATTCTTGAGATCTTCAAGTGTTTCCTATCATATTTTCAAGCATAAAACTGTCATGGATGGTAGCAAGATGAAGTAGCATAAAGAATGAATACAACTTATGCAACACAAAAATTATGTTTATATTGATTTAAGATTTATTTCTTTTTTTTTTAAGATTGTTCTAAGTAAGATGTAGATGCAGTGAGATGTCTCAAACGTCTAAACTAGATTATTTTAGATTTGCTTTTATTATTTAATTTAAATTAGGTTTTCTAATTTTTTTAATTGAAATTAGAACTAATTATCCTTCAGAAAAATATTAACAGTGAAGTTTGATTTTGTCACGACCCGACCCGACGGGGACGGATCCCGCCCGAGCCGGATCGCGACGAGAGACCTTTCTTAACCAGGATCTGGCTTTGGATTAGGTTACTGAACTGATCTTCCAAATTCTTAACTCAACAGAAGCACACAGAACAACAGAGCTACTAAAAACATCAAATGCAGCGGAACAAAACATCTACTTTTTTCATTTCCTCAAAATAATCATCTACAGAACAGTACATGGCTTTCAACAGAAAGAAAGACAGAACAGGAAAGCCATGACTGTACAAAAATCAAAAGTACAAAAGTACCTAATCTGATCAGACTCTGAAACCTAGTCCTGAACTTCCTTGCCCTTCCCAGAACCTGAAAACCACCAGAAAGCAAGGGTGAGCTCAACAGCTCAGCAAAGCAACAAACCACCAATCTAAATTCTCAGAAAACAAAACCAAATTCATCGGACAGAAAGCAGATCAGAAATCGGAACAGAATCGGAAATCAAAACTTACAGACAGATATCAAATCACATCAGAGTCGTACAGATCGTATCAGAACAGAACAAATCAACAGAGTCAGAATCAGAAATCAGAATCGTACGGATCATATCATATCATAATCACAATTTCGTACAGAACAGAACAGATACAGAAAATAGTACAGATACATATAGCTAAATGCCCTGACACTGACGGAATCTCTACGGATTCCGGCCCCTTATGCCTCCCTTCCCAGACACTGACTGAATCTCATAGGATCCAGGCCCCTTATGTCTCCCTTTGTGCTCACGGCACCAAAACAGATGTGCTTATAGCACCAAAACAGAATTCATCGGATCCGGAACAGAACAGATATCAGATTTGATCTCATTGCAGATTTCCCGTTTCACTAACTGAATCTCATAGGATTCAGGCCCCTTATAACTCCCTTTTTATAGCTTATACACATAGCATTTCAATTCAGAAGAAATACGGACAATTCAGAAATTACCCAAAAATCGGGCAGCACAACGGCAGTATACGGAATTTACACAAAAGTTCCTGCAAAGAAAATTTACCGAATTCGCACAGAATACAGATATCAACATTTCAGAACCTTTATTCTACTGCACAGATAAATTCCAATTTCACAGAAAAATCCGGTCGACTAAAAACACAGTCGAATCAAAAATACCCGGACGAAAATCTTCAAAATATAGTCAAAACGTGCACACCCGGCACGGCAACGATATACAAAAAGTTACGCGGTAAAAACTGAACCGTTCAAAAGATACGGACGAAAATCGCTAACGGAAACAAAATCCGGACAGAATATACCGCCAAACACGACGGTTCTGAAAATTTAGAAAGTCGGATTGTGCCTTACCTCGTGCACAGCAATTTCCTCAACAGTCTCCTCGGACGAAAACAGCTCGGCGTCGCCCGAAAATCCGCTTTTCCACTTTTTCCTTCGTTTTTCTCTCTCCTCAGCTTTTTCTCTCTCTTCAAAATATCTCATTTCTATATATATCCAGACTGATCGTCCTGGACGATCGAGCTTCGTACCGGACGATCCATGAAGAGAAGAATTTCGTCCAGACGAAAAATTACATATCGTCCCTGGCGAAGGGTTCACTGACTTATTTTCGTCCAGACGATCCTGATTTCGTCCAGACGAACCATACAGCCAAACATGATTTTTCCTACACAACCTGTACCGATCGTCCCGGACGATCCAACTTCGTCCAGACGAACCTGGAGCAAAAAAAAACTGATATTACAATCTCCCCAACTCAGAAAAATGTCGTCCTCGACATTGTCCAGTCCAAACTCATTCAAAACAAGTACGGGTACAACTGTCTCATGTCAGACTCCTTCTCCCAAGTTGCTTCCCGTGCAGTCCGGTGCTTCCACTGGACTTTAACCATCGGAATCTCTTTATTTCTTAACTTTCGGACGTCGTACGCCAAAATAAGCTCTGGCTCTTCCTTGTACGCCAGATTCTCCTGAATCTCCACCTCATCAGCTGACAACTTCTTCCCAGAGTCTGAAACCCACTTCCTCAGAGTGGATACATGAAACACATTATGCACATCCGGCATAGAATCAGAAAGCAATAGGCGATAAGCAGATTTTCCAATTCTTTCCAAAATCTCAAATGGTCCAACATACCTTGGACTAAGCTTGCTTACCTGACCAAATCTGCTCACACCTTTCATCGGGCTGACTTTGACATACACAAAGTCACCGACCTGAAATTCAACAAATCTGTGCTTCTGATTGTAATACTTCTGCTGACGATCTTGAGCGGCTTTCAATCTTTCTCTTATCAAATTGATCTTCTGAGCAGTTTCATCAGCAAAAGTGGCCCCCAAAGCCTGTCTATCTCCGACCTCCGTCAGAGTCAAAGGAGTACGGCACTTCCTGCCATACAAAGCCTCTGTGGACCTCCGAAAGAACACCGCGCGAACGGGTCGATTGGAAGGGACAGATTGGATCGTGCATACGACTGACCATTGGGGATAGAGACTGTCGCCAACACACCCCGATGGATAGTAATATACATAACCAAATCACGGGTTTCCCCCATCCGATATGAGAGATCGAATGGGGTTTAGTAGATGTGGGATCAAGTTTCCCACGGGCGCAAGCCCCCGTGGTTAATTACATCCCAGGCCGGAGCCTGAGAAAACTCTCGATTAAGGATCATACATTATCCTCTCCTAAAGTGGGATTGACACATGGGTATAGACTAGGAAATCCTATCCAAGAGGAAGAAGGGTCCGAAAGGGTGAATCAAACATACATGGCTCATACCAGCATTCGGAGGCTCTAGGGTACTAAATAGAAACTGGAGAAAATCAAAGTCAGGCATCCGATCACATGCGTGAGAGAAAAGATGGAGGTGGCGTCATCTTGTGACGCAGATAAGTAGGATTTAGGGTCCCTGAAAAGAAGGGACCTACCTACTATTTTAGGCATACTACGAGACCGAATGTAGTAACCTCGAATCCTAGATCTAGGTTAGGCTTAGTGTTCGACGAGTAACACTAAGGCCCGTGTCCTAACTAGTGCAATGCAAAGATCTGGACTTATCCCGGCCTGGATGGGGGAGCCAGCTAACCACCTAATCGATTCAAAACCATGTTGTCCAGTCAATTATGAAAGATGGGTGGGAGGTACAGTTGTTGGAAATAGGACCGACATCTAGAGAATCTCCTAATTGGTCCTGGACTTATGTAGGTCAGATGCTCCTAACTAATGCAATTAAATTTTAATTAGTTAGTTACTAATGCAATGCATGCTAGTTGAATTGTCAGCTCATGAATGCTATAGAACTTTAAAAACAGGCTTATAAAAAAATAGTTTTTTTGAAAAAGACTGGGTCTCCCTAGGTCCGGCACTTCATCCTCATAGGCCAGATTATCCGGACTCTACCCGCAGGCAGGGAGATGTCTTATAGCAAGGAAAGAAGAATGCATAAATATGCATGCGACCCCGGACGATTCCGGCAGTTCCCTAAGTTCGTTAAGTTTCTATGTTGTTTAAAACTTAAAATTTTGAGAATTAGTTATGAGTAGAAAAATTTTATAATCCTTAGAGAGCCTAACGAAAATCCAGGCGAAATCAAAGACGGCATGCAAGAAAGAAACCTAGGAAAAGCAGGTAATTCTACTGCACAATCAGGTAAACACATCAATATAAATCCAAAATTAATCAACTAAATGGCCATAGGCAAATTGCCCTTATTACACCCCAGATATGCATAAAGTAAAGTGGCCGGGCACCACTGCCAACAACCCGGATTTCTAAGCCTATGACAGACGCCAACAACTTTGAGTGGGATATTGGGTCTTCAAATCTTTAGTCTTCTGGATATCTTCTCCTTGGACTTCTTGGATCTCTCCTCCTTGGACTCCTTGGATCTCTCCTCCTTGGACTCCTTGGATCCGTCGTGGCTTGAATATCCAAACGAAGAGACAATTTCCCCAGTATGGGGGTATTGCCTTTTCTCTTTGGATATCTAAAGCCATCCAGCTCGATCTTCCAAATGGAAGAAGACTCTCCCCTTAGGGATGCCTTCTTCTTTTAGAATCCGAGCTGGATAAGAATATCCCAACTCAAAAGTTGCTTTCACAACTCTTAACAATTATTACAGATAAATTACATTAATTGAAAACAGTAAATCTAAGAATCCCTGCAAGGTTATCCTAGTAAAAATCATTCCAAGCAGTTTATATGGAAGTAAAATGCTAACACCATTGACCCTGTGCCAAGCCATGCTCTTAATTTTTGAGGGCTAAGCAGCTCCATCTGTGCAGTTATAATTATTAATTTTAGCCCTCATTTTTATTTAGGGGGAGCTGAGCAAGCACCTGCATAAAACATTGTTAGGAATCATAATAATGCTCCCCCATTTTATTAGCATTGAGCATGGCCACCTGCACGGAAGAACAGTATATATATATATGGCGTTCCTAACCTAGGGGTAAATCTAGCGCTCATCACATCACAGAGTGCAGAAAAAGTAAGCAAACACTCCAATCATTTTTCAAACAGCATGCAATGAAATCCACGAAAGCTCCGGCACACAGCAGAAAAATAAAACACAGCGGCCTAACCTAAATCTAGAAGTGGTGCCCTAGCAAACAATTCTATGTGTGTGTAAGGCTAGCGTGGTTAGGATAGATCCTAAGCAAGGTAGTTAGTTGAAGTTATCTAGAGTTCAAGTATGTTGAAAGTCAGAAAAGGATATTTTAATTGAAATTCAAATATTAGTGAATTAGGTCCATTTTAATTATTTCAGTTTGTTGATCAATTTTAAGAGCTTAGAACACTGACATTTAAAGTTTAAGTGATATTAGCCAATTTTAGAAAGTTCTAGGTCCTCCTAGGAACTAAACTGAGGGTCCAAAAAGTCACTATGGGAAAAAGGCTAAGTTTGGGATCCCTAACACCTTAGGAAAATACTAGACCTGAATACGAGTAGTTAGACTGGTAGTACACTAGATTTGGAGGTCTCTAAGCAAAGTTATGAATTTTCTAAGTTTCGGGCCCTATCCTATAGACTAGGGTTGACCAAAAAGGTTGACTTTCTAATTTATGTGAGTTTCTGAAAATCTAATAATTTTAATAAATACTAGACCCTAATAGGAGTCTAATGCCACTGAGTTTGCCTGGTTTGGAGTTTTCTACAATTAGTTATGAGTTTTCTAAAATCGGGGTATTTATGGAAATTTCTAAATTAATTAGAAGAAGGCCCTATTTTGCAATTTTGGCCCAATTCAGCCCCAAACTGAGTCGAATCACCCTCAAAAGTCAGGGATGACCTGAGAAAGTGATCCCCTAGGGTTTGGAGAAGATTTGGGATTTTTAATAATTTTTAATAATTTATTATGGGCAAAAAAGGTAATTTCTACCTAAGGTCAAATTATGGGTCAACCTAGAGTCAAACTAAGGAGCCCTATTTATCTAAGGTCAAGGGTCAGATTCTGAACAATTCAAGCTATGGCGGGCAATTTTCTGACCTAAAATATATTTATTGTATTTTCCGGAAGGTCTCGAGGCCTTAATTAGCAGATTAATTAGGGTTGGTTAATTAAGGGCTCTAAAAGCTCCTAAAAATTTTCAGAAAATTCTGGAGTGTTTATGATGTCACTAAGTTTAAGTGTTGGAGTTCTGGTGTCGATCCGGGATCTATCCTAGCTCCTAGAAAAAACTTCTAAGTTTGCTAGACGGATCCTTAATTTTTTGTCCTTAGGGTGTCACTACGTTGTAGGAGTTTAAAGTAATGTTTTGTCTAACCCTCGAGGTAATAAATGCATGGAAGTACAAAAATGAAATAAACACACCATGTCCTTAGATCTAGGAGAGCCTAAACTAAGTGCTTGTGGTGCGATTCTACACATGCATACTACGACAAAACAGGAAAAGGAAAGACATCTAATGAAGGGATTAGTGAATGATTGGGAACCAATCACCCGCTAACCCACTCCCCCATGACTTGCTCTTCACATATAGAACCCATGTCAAAAATTTCATGCAACAGCGGATCTCCCGGAATTAAGAATTTAATAACATAAGTAATTTCGCAAATACTCAAAATAATTGTAAATATATATAATCTTTTAAAAAAATAATCTAATTTAAAAAATAGGTTAGTTCATATCTACATAAATATAGGGGAGACCCACCGACCACCCTAACGAAGTCTCAAGCGATTTGAAAATATTTTGTATCCTGAAAATAATTATCATAATTAATATTTAATATCAAAAATACTCGAATAATCGAATCCAAATAGTGATTGGTCAAAACAGCCAAAATCGAGGGCTGGAAATGGTTCCAAATTGAAATACGCACTTTCCTGAAAAGATCAAGGGGTCACATGTCAAAATCCGACTTAAAACGGCGAAGATATGAATTTCCGAAGTTTTAAATATAATAGAATAGTATTTTAAAATAGTGTAGATTTACTGTTTTTGTAATAACAGCAAATGCAGACAAAATTTTCATCTGAAAATAGTTTCAAAATATGCAGAATTCAGAGTACATACAAAACAAGGTGCTGTGCGTCGACAGCGGACTTAAAACGACAAAGTTATGTAATTTCGAAGTCGAAAGGCAATAATTAAGTATTTTTAAATACTACTGTTTTACTGGTTTGAAAATAATTGCACACAGACCCACAAATTTCAAATAAAACCAATTCCAGAAAGTGCAGAATCAGAATACGTTCAAATCAAGGGGTTGTGCGTCAAAATCGGATCGAAAACGAGAAAGTTATGAATTTTGGAAATTTAAAGGGCATTAAGGACTATTTTCAAAATAATTTCAAAATAAATAATAATAATAATAAGAATAATAATAATAATAATAAAAATAATCAGTGAGTTAATAATTAAAACATTCATAATTATAATAAATTATTATGATTAAATAATATTATAATAATAATTATATTAAAATAATGATTTAAATAATAATAGAAATAAGAATTTTTACTGTTTTATAAATAATTTAAAATATATATATTATTTTAATAAAAAACAATTTTCTTCATGCAGAGGATGAAAATACGAACAAAACGAGGTATCGCACGCGAAAATCGGACGAAAAACGGATTTTTTACGATTTTTTGAAGATTTTAAGGTTTAAAAAATAATTTTTAAAATTTATTTTAATTAAATCGGTCGGCGGCGGCGGCGGCGGGCCACGTGGCGCTCCCCGGTTGGCCGCGCGGAACCGCGGGCAATCATTGGAGGCGGCGCAATGATTGCGCCGCCATCCAATGATTGCGGAGTGATTACCGCAATCATGAGCGGCGGCGATCTCCCACTCATCCACGTCGGCATCCATCTCGGCCGTCGATCACGCGCAGCGCGAGATCAAGGGCTGAGATCCAGCCGGACCGGAGGCGTAACCGCGGGATCAGCTCCTGCGGTCGAACGGAACCGCGGAACGGCGCGGTCCTGACCGTTGATCACGGGATCAACGGTCCAGATCCCGTGGATCCCGACCTAGGGCGAGTCCGAAGACCGAAACGGATTATCGTCTCGTTCTCTCGATTCGCTCAACGAAACCTCATGAAATTTTGACTGTAGATTTCAGGTATGAAGAGCATTCGTGGGGGCTACTTTGTTCAAATTAAAACGTACTAATCACAACGCTAATTAACCCTAAGTGTTCTAAACTAGGGTTTGAGATTTTACCTAATCCACACGGTGGATCCAGACGATCTTGGTCTTGTTGGACTCGTGAGAGGTGCAGCAACGTTTCTTTAGTTGACGACGAGATCCAAAAGTCGCTCGATCTACCGGGATTCGTCCTGGAACGGATTTGGGCTCGGGTGTCGCCGGGATCTGGCCGGCGGCGACTCGAGACGGTCGGGCTTCGAACGAGAAAAGTGGGGAAGGGGTATGGGAGTCCTCTCACCAAGTCTCAGGGCCTCTCACGGTCTAGAGCTCGAGCAAGAGGAAAAAGATCCTCCTCTCGACCTAATTTTTCACTATTTGAACCCCTTGACCTCTCTTCGACGGTGGGGATCAGATCAAGAGGCAAATAGGAGGGAAATTCAATGAATCCCACGGGATTTTGAATTCTAAAACGTTAGAAATCAATTAGGGCATTAATTTGGGTATTAATGGGCTCTTAATGGGTCATATTTAACCCATTATGACTTGGGTTGACCAAGTCAAGGGTTGACTTGGTCAATCCTAGTCAATTAGGTCCATGGGGTGAGGGTTTTGAGCTCAAGATGGGATTGGATTTGATTTAAATCATTTTGAGCTCTAAATAGGCTAAGTGGTCGACCCTGGTTGACTTGGTCAACCGGGTTGACCCAGGGTCCAAGCCCGGGTCCAACAGACTCGACTCGACCCTATGAACCTATGGGAGGGGGTCTTGGGGTCTAACTTGGTCAATTTGACCAAGTCAACTCTTCAGGCCCGGGTCTGGGCAAAATCGAGGTCAACAGCCTCGTACGGTGCCATACCGATACTGGACTGGAAACTGTTGTTATAAGCAAACTCAATCAACGGAATATGATCTTCCCAGCTTCCGCTAAAGTCCAGAACACAAAGCCTCAACAGATCTTCCAATACCTGAATCGTCCTCTCAGACTGTCCGTCGGTCTGAGGATGAAAAGCTGTACTGAAATGCAGTTTCGTACCCAAGCCTTGCTGAATGCCTTTCCAAAGTCTGGAAGTAAAACGTCCATCTCGATCAGATACGATCACACGAGGCACACCGTGCAATCTGACTATCTCCTTCACATAAATCTGTGCCAAGCGATCAACTGAATCCGTCTGTCTGATCGGAAGAAAATGGGCTGACTTCGTCAATCGATCTACAACCACCCAAATGGCATCATGTCCTTGTCTAGATCGAGGAAAACCCATCGCAAAATTCATCGTTACCTCCTCCCATTTCCACTCAGGGATAGGCAACGACTGCAACAGTCCACCTGGTCGCTGATGCTCTGCCTTCACCAACTGACAGGCTTCGCATCTCGACACAAACTCTGCTACATCCTTCTTCATCCCAGGCCACCAAAACAAAAGCTTCATATCAGCGTACATCTTACCACTGCCTGGATGAACAGTGTAGCCAGAATGATGAGATTCGCACAGAATCTCCTGCCTCAAGTCTCCAAACACAGGTATCCACAACCTATTCTTACAGAAAATAGCACCAGAATCAGAAATTCGAAGTTCAGGAGTCTTACCAGATCCAATCTGAGCTATCAACTTCGAATAATCAGAATCTGACTTCTGGGCTTCCTGAATCCGTGCTTCCAAAGAAAACTGAATACTCATCTGAGCCAACTCCAAATCATTGGAGGAAACCACCTCCAACTGCAATCTCTCCAAATCACGAATCAGAAAGTCATCACAGGTAAGCTGAATACCTGAGAATCCAGAAGACTTCCTGCTCAGAGCGTCCGCTACCACATTCGCCTTCCCAGGCTGATACTGAATAGTCAAATCGTAGTCCTTGATCAACTCGAGCCACCTCCTCTGTCTCAGATTCAGATCTTTCTGAGTAAAAATATACTTCAGGCTCTTATGATCAGTAAAGATCTCACATCTGACGCCATACAGGTAATGACGCCAAATCTTCAAAGCAAAAACTACTGCAGCTAACTCCAAATCATGTGTCGGGTAATTCTTCTCATGTGGTTTCAACTGTCTCGAAGCATAAGCAATTACCTGACCATGCTGCATCAGAACACAACCCAATCCTTTCAGTGAAGCATCACTGAACACCTGAAAACCTTCAGTACCTGACGGAAGTGCTAGTATCGGAGCTGAAGTCAGACAATCCTTCAATCTCTGAAAACTCGTCTCACACTCCGGTGTCCAAACAAAAGGAACTGACTTCTGAGTCAGTCTCGTCAGAGGAGTCGAAATCTGTGAAAATCCTTTCACAAACTTCCTATAATACCCGGCCATGCCCAAGAAACTACGTACCTCAAATACCGTAGTCGGCCTTGGCCAATCAGCAACAGCCTGAATCTTCTGGGGATCTACAGAAATGCCTTCTCCGCTAACCACGTGCCCCAAAAAATGAAATACTCTTCAGCTAGAATTCACACTTGGAGAACTTGGCATACAGCTGATGCCTCCTCAAAGTCTCTAACACAATCCTCAAATGTCTGGCATGCTCATCCTCAGATGCAGAATATACCAGAATATCGTCAATGAAGACGATCACAAACTGATCCAAATACTCCCTGAATACTCGGTTCATCAGATCCATGAAAATCGCAGGCGCATTGGTTACCCCAAAAGGCATAACCAAAAACTCGTAGTGCCCGTACCGAGTACTGAAAGCAGTCTTCACCACATCAGCTTCCTTCACCTTCACCTGATAATATCCGGATCTCAAATCAATCTTCGAAAATACCGAAGATCCGGAAAGTTGATCAAACAAGTCGTCTATTCGAGGCAAAGGATACTTGTTCTTGATCGTGACCTTGTTCAAATCTCTGTAATCAATACACATACGGAGTGTACCGTCCTTCTTCTTCACAAACAGAACAGGTGCTCCCCAGGGCGAAACACTAGGACGTACAAACCCTCTGTCAACCAACTCCTGAAGCTGAACTTTCAACTCAGAAAGTTCTTTCGGTGCCATCCTGTACGGAGCTTTCGATATAGGAGCTGTACCCGGAAAAACATCGATAGAGAACTCCACATCTCTATCCGGAGGTAAACCAACCAACTCCTCAGGAAAAACATCGGCAAACTCCCGTACCACTGGGATCTCAGAAACAGAACCAACCTCCAGGTTCAGATCCCGCACCGAAGCCAAAAATACTGGGCATCCTTTCTTCCACATTCTGCTCACCTCCAACGCAGAAACCAGACTGGAGAGAACACCTCGTAATCCCTGAAATACAACTCTCTCTCCAGCCACAAGCAAACTCACTTGCTTCTTCAGACAGTCAATCTGAGCCTCATACTGACTCAGCCAATCCATGCCCAGAATCACATCATACGAAGAAATCGGCAATCGAATCAAACTCGACTTCCACTTCTTGCCAGAAATCTCGATCTCACACAAACAAAATTGTCGAGCAATCAATGGATTCCCAGCCGGTAAAATCACAGACAAAGAAACCGGTAAAACCATCGAATCCAAATGTAAAATCTCAAAACAATACTCGGACAGAAAAGAATGACTCGCTCCAGAGTCAAACAAAACACGACAGGGCTGATCAGAAATGTAAACCGTACCTGTCACAACATCCGGAGCATCACGAGCCTCCTGCTGACTCAGACTGTAAACTCGTGGCTGAACTGGAGCAGGAGCTGAAGCAACAGAACTACTCTGCTCCCTCTGAATCGTAGGTGGTCTCCGTGGTGCAGAACTAGAACCACCACCTCTACCAGCAAATCCCTCAGGGCGAGGAGGAACAGTCCTCGGTCTTCCTGCTGCTGAACCAACAGGTCTGACAAAGCTCTCAGATCGCTGCTCATATCCCATCTGTGGACATTCTGCAATCCTATGTCCCGGCTGACCACATCTGAAACAAAGACCAGCTATCCTGTAGCACTGGCCATGGTGTCGCCATCCACAACTCTGGCACACAGGTGCCGTACTGACAGATCCAGAACTAGTCGTACTGGTAGCAGTACCAGACGATCCTCCGCTCTTCCTGGAATCTCCAGATCCAGATCCAGGAACAAATCTCCTCTTCCCAGAGGAACCACTGCCAGATGTCTCTCCTCCAAACCTCTTCCTACTCGCAGTCCACCGCTGCTGAGTAGCCGTCATGTCATTCTCAATCAGACGAGCTCGCTCCACAAGCTCAGAGAAATCGGTGATCCGGAACGGTATCAGAGGCTGCCTCAAAGTGTCTCGTAAGCCTCTCAGAAATCTGTAGCACCTCTCAGCAGACGTGCTAACCAGCTGCGGAGCGTACCTGGCTAATGCAGTAAACTCAGCCTCGTACTGCATCACCGTCTTGCTCCCCTGAACAAGTCTCAGAAAACTCTCCTGCATCTGCTGTCGTGCAGAAGGGGGAACAAACCAGTCTTGAAATACTTCAGTGAACTCCTCCCAAGTGATCAAGGAGTTCAATCTGCCCTGAAATCTGGCTGCTTGCTGGCCATCCCACCAGTGCTCAGCCTCTCCGTCCAACAGAAAAACAGCTAACGGAACTTTCCTGTCTGCAGGACACTGCATCCCGTCAAAAGTCTTCTCCAATCTCCTCAGCCACTCCTCGGCTGCTCTGGGCTCAACAGCGCCCTCAAACCTCGGAGGCTTCAACCTCAAAAATAACTGCAGGTGTCGATCAATGTCCTCAGATCTAACAGTCGAAGCTCTGCTCTGAGTCTCGCTCATCATCTGAGCAACAAGTGAAGCAAACTGTGAAAGCGTATCAGCACCGACCACTGGGGCTGTACTCCCCACTGGTGCTGCCTGATCGTCACTCTGACCGTCTGTCATTTCTGGGTCTGCCTGATCCATACAGAAAATCCAGAAAAATCCGGAAAACTATCACAAAAACAACACAATAAAAAGCCGAACAAACCAAAACTACCTCCCAGACAGACTCACTGATCACTTCCTAGAGCTCTGTTTTACAATCCAACCTGTTTCCAAAACCAGTGCTCTGATACCACAAAAAAGCTTGTCACGACCCGACCCGACGGGGACGGATCCCGCCCGAGCCGGATCGCGACGAGAGACCTTTCTTAACCAGGATCTGGCTTTGGATTAGGTTACTGAACTGATCTTCCAAATTCTTAACTCAACAGAAGCACACAGAACAACAGAGCTACTAAAAACATCAAATGTAGCGGAACAAAACATCTACTTTTTTCATTTCCTCAAAATAATCATCTACAGAACAGTACATGGCTTTCAACAGAAAGAAAGACAGAACAGGAAAGCCATGACTGTACAAAAATCAAAAGTACAAAAGTACCTAATCTGATCAGACTCTGAAACCTAGTCCTGAACTTCCTTGCCCTTCCCAGAACCTGAAAACCACCAGAAAGCAAGGGTGAGCTCAACAGCTCAGCAAAGCAACAAACCACCAATCTAAATTCTCAGAAAACAAAACCAAATTCATCGGACAGAAAGCAGATCAGAAATCGGAACAGAATCGGAAATCAAAACTTACAGACAGATATCAAATCACATCAGAGTCGTACAGATCGTATCAGAACAGAACAAATCAACAGAGTCAGAATCAGAAATCAGAATCGTACGGATCATATCATATCATAATCACAATTTCGTACAGAACAGAACAGATACAGAAAATAGTACAGATACATATAGCTAAATGCCCTGACACTGACGGAATCTCTACGGATTCCGGCCCCTTATGCCTCCCTTCCCAGACACTGACTGAATCTCATAGGATCCAGGCCCCTTATGTCTCCCTTTGTGCTCACGGCACCAAAACAGATGTGCTTATAGCACCAAAACAGAATTCATCGGATCCGGAACAGAACAGATATCAGATTTGATCTCATTGCAGATTTCCCGTTTCACTAACTGAATCTCATAGGATTCAGGCCCCTTATAACTCCCTTTTTATAGCTTATACACATAGCATTTCAATTCAGAAGAAATACGGACAATTCAGAAATTACCCAAAAATCGGGCAGCACAACGGCAGTATACGGAATTTACACAAAAGTTCCTGCAAAGAAAATTTACCGAATTCGCACAGAATACAGATATCAACATTTCAGAACCTTTATTCTACTGCACAGATAAATTCCAATTTCACAGAAAAATCCGGTCGACTAAAAACACAGTCGAATCAAAAATACCCGGACGAAAATCTTCAAAATATAGTCAAAACGTGCACACCCGGCACGGCAACGATATACAAAAAGTTACGCGGTAAAAACTGAACCGTTCAAAAGATACGGACGAAAATCGCTAACGGAAACAAAATCCGGACAGAATATACCGCCAAACACGACGGTTCTGAAAATTTAGAAAGTCGGATTGTGCCTTACCTCGTGCACAGCAATTTCCTCAACAGTCTCCTCGGACGAAAACAGCTCGGCGTCGCCCGAAAATCCGCTTTTCCACTTTTTCCTTCGTTTTTCTCTCTCCTCAGCTTTTTCTCTCTCTTCAAAATATCTCATTTCTATATATATCCAGACTGATCGTCCTGGACGATCGAGCTTCGTACCGGACGATCCATGAAGAGAAGAATTTCGTCCAGACGAAAAATTACATATCGTCCCTGGCGAAGGGTTCACTGACTTATTTTCGTCCAGACGATCCTGATTTCGTCCAGACGAACCATACAGCCAAACATGATTTTTCCTACACAACCTGTACCGATCGTCCCGGACGATCCAACTTCGTCCAGACGAACCTGGAGCAAAAAAAACTGATATTACAGATTTACACAACTCTCCTTGGCCTACTGGTTGAGAGCTTAGGCTTCCAACTAAGAGGTCCAGGGTTCGAGTCCATGTGTATGCGTTGTGTGTGTGAGTTTGCCTTAAATGGCCTAAATGTCCCAAAAAAAAAAAAAAAAAAAAGTTTGATTTAAATAGGTTCAGATAAAATCAGATGTGATTTCAAAATACTTAATCTTTATGTGTAATATTATTTGGTAAAAAAAAGAGATGTCATGGCTTGCATTTTAATCAATTGCTTTATGAACTAAATTTAGAAAAATCTTCCTCTATTCTCTCTCATCTATTTTTCTCTTTCAATTGGTGGACTCGAGATTCGTACTCTCCTCAATACCTTAGTGTGACATAAATGACACTTTCAGAAGAGAAAAATCTATATTCTAATACTGGTATGAGCAAGGATTTTAAGATACAGGTTGTTAATACTATATGTTATTTAGTGAATAGGTAGTTATCACAGAAAAGACTCCGAAATAATTGTGGTCAGTTCATCTTGCATAGTATTCTAGCCTTAAGATCTTTAGTTGTTCTTGTGCTTATGATAAGCAGAGTAAATTGGATTCAAAAGCTGAGAAATGCGTGTTTCTTGGATTAATATATGGGTGAAGGGTATCAAGCTTTGTATAAATCCCAAGTCACATAATTTAGTGATCAACAGAGATAATAAGTTTAATAAATCATTTATATTTCAACAGAAGTTGAAGCAAGTGATAGTTTGAAAGGAGACCAAAAGGTATATAGGCATGTTAGGTTTAATATGAAGTAACAACAGTTTAATGATAGCTCAACAGCTAACCATATCAGCCTCCAGAGTCTGTATTTTAAGAGGATGTGATACTTACTACCGTAAAAGGCAAATGATGAGGACATCACTCAGAGATTCCGACATGTGTACCAGCGAAGAAATCGTAGATCGACAGCTACGATTTAGAGTTTTTACTTTCGATGCGTTTTATTTATTTTATCTTCAGTTTTTCCGAGTTTACCACTATGGGGAGTGTTTTCTTATTGTAGCCTTAAGGGCATTTGTGTACTTTGCTTTTATTTATGTTGGAGGCCTAAGGATGATGATTGTTTTGAAAAAAATTTTGATTTTTGTCTTCTTCTTCCTCTTGTGTGCGTGTGCTTGAGAGAAGAGAAAGAGAGAGCCTGGAGTGAGGACAAGTGCAATACCCTCCAGTCGTCGGAAGAGTCCATGGCTCGTCGTTTCTATCTCCCCTCCCATCTTCCCCCTCTACACCCGCCAGCCATTACCCATCTACCGACCGAGCTCCACCCTTGCATCTACCCAATCCAAATCCTACCTTCAAGAAACACCTAGCTTCCTCTCCCAAACGGTGGCTCGAACATCTCCTCCCTCACACCCGACGCCAGCACTTGCCCGATCCAAATCCTACCTTCCATCCACCTCTCACAAACCCTAACTCTTCTTTAGCCCACATACTCCCTCCCTTGGCCGCACACCCCCCCCCCCCCCCCTCCTCTTCCTTTGGTCCTCTCCTTCTTGAAACCGGAGCCTATCATACCATTGGAAGGCAAGAGAAGAAAACAACTCCTCCTCCTCTCATCATTGGTGCATGGCCGATCCTAAGGTCGATCACGTCTTCACTTACAACGCCCTAGGAGACATCGACATTCTCCGCTCTCCCTTCTACGAACCTGACTGGGAGTACGACGAATCGGTGGAAGACTATGTTAACCGTATTCTCTACTGCTTTGCGGAGACGATTGATCTTCAAAAACCCAAGACGCCTTGGCTTCTCATTGGGAGATCCACCCATTTTCCACCCTCGGCTACTTCTCCAGCGGATAAGGCCTTACGCTTCACTTGTCTTGTGGTAACATTACTCGGTTTGCTTCTACCCTTTCTCCGCTAAACCCACTACAAGTAAGAGAGAAGGAACTCAAGGTGAAACGTCTTGATTTTGCACCATGGATTATTGTTTCACCGCTATTAGTTTATCTACTTACTTTTGCTAATCGCTTGCAAGTACTTCATTAATCTCCGTTGTAATCATTTACTTTTACTTAATCTTGTAATGACAAATTCCAAAATCATTACTCGGTGAAGCATAAGTTTTCCACTAGAAAGTAAAGTTCAAATTGTTATTAATTTCCAAATCAATTCTTGTGCACGTGTATGTTTCACATCATATTTAGTATTAGAGCATGGTAGGCATGCATATCATGTACTAGAAAACATCCTAGGGTCTAGCCAAACATTAGTCCTAAAGCTTGCATGCATATCATCATTTAAATAATTTTACTTCACTGTTTTTGTTTGCTTGTTTGCTGCCCATGCATTTCCTGCACATGTTTAGTGAACTTTAGGTCAATTTTCCTAGTATCTTAGTGCTGCCCTCAAGCCGACAACTCTCCTAAGTGATTAGGTTGCTTACACCTTTAGTATAAGCTGCTATCCAAACTTTTCCTGCACCATTTAGCTACCTTTAGTGAGCCTAAGGTCGTGTCTAGGTGCTGTCCTCGCTCTAGCGGTATCCCTAAAACACCTAGACAACTAAACTCACTGTTTAGTTTGCTGTTCTGAAGTTTCCCGCTGCTGTTGGTGCCTTTTTAGTGAGCATTTCGTTGCGTTTAGCTACTGTCCTTGACCTAGGAACCCTCCTAAGTATTCCCCAGTGTCCACCATGGATCCGGAACACATTCAAGCAACATTAGACCTAATCGTGGGCCAACTTGAAACGGTTACTCAACAAATTAGGAACACCTAGACTGACTTAGCTGACTTTAGATGTCAAATGGGTGAGAGACTTGATAACATCGAGTGTATAGGAAACCCCGCGATCTACACCCCCTCTAGACCCCATTCTCCTTACGGTGATGACACCCGAACTGAATATAGACCTCCTCGAGACCACCACCGCCCCAATCATCGACCCAATCAGGAACCTTTAGGACGAGACACTTCTTGGAGAGATAATGATACCCAACTGCTTAAGAACATTCGTATAGATGCCCCATCTTTCGACGATACGTTAAACTCCCAGGTTTTCCTAGATTGGCTCAAGAGAATGGATAGTTATTTAAATGGTATAATATTTCTGAGGAACGAAAAGTTAGGTTCGTCGAGATGAAGCTAACGGGTATAACCAATCAATACTGGACGAACCTTGAACATATGTGCGAGACCCGAGGAGAATACACTGTTACTGACTGGGGGATGATGAAACAAGAGTTAAAACAAAAATATCTCCCTCCTTCGTACTATCTAGACTTTTGGATCGCTGGACTAAATTGACCCAAGGAAGCAAACCCGTCAAAGAGTACATTTCGGCTTTTGATGATTTCATGATCCGCTGTAGCAGGGAAGAGACTGTGACTCCTGCCGAACTTCTTTCGATGTTTAGAGCCCGATTAAGAGAAGATCTTCGAAAAGAGCTTTTTGCCAGAGGAGTGAACACTTTGGAAGCCGCTTGTAGTTTTGTGCTAGATTTAGAAGAATCTAGGAGCCACACCTCTTCAAAGAATCAAGACCCTCGTCCCAACCCTTTCAAATCCTCCTCTAGTCAACCTTACAACAAAGTCACTGGACCCACGATGAGTCAACCTACCCCTAGCAAAACCCAACCTTGCCCTGACTATAAAGGTAAAACACCAGAACGGGAAACACCCAAGACCCCTGTTGGCACTAAATGTTTTCGATGTCATGGGTACGGACACATTGCCTCTCAATGTTCCAGCCCATTAAAAGTCACCATTATTGAGGAAGTCACCAAAGAAGAGGATGAACCGGACACCGAACTAGTTCATCATATTGATGACGCGATGAGTTTTTCTGCGAGGTAGATACTGCTGTGATCCACTGCCTCCAAAAGATGGACCACTTAGACATACAAGTCGTTAGGTGTGCTTTTTCACAACCTAAGTTAAGCGACGACTGGCGAAGAACTTCAATCTTCTACACTTTCACCAAGATAGAAGACAAGAACTACAAAGTCATAATTGATAGTGGAAACTGTATTAATGTTGTGCCATCTGCTATAATTTCTAAACTCCACTTGAAAGCCATACCGCACCCGAACCCCTACAAGGTCACTTGGATCAACTCGACCACCTTAGAAGTGAAAGATAGGAGTCTTATTCCTATTGAGTTTGTGGGATACAAAGAGAAGATATGGTGTGATTTGTTGACTATAGATGTTGGCCAAATCATCATCGGTCGCCCCTGGTTGTTCGATATCGATGTGCATATTTATGGGCGATCAAACACCTGCGTGTTTGAGCACGAGGGCGAGAAGATTAAACTCCTACCCACCCAGCCTAAGTCTGTCAAGGAAGATGTGAAACCCAATTCCCTTAAACCCAACGCAGGCTTGAACCTTTTAACCGCTAAAGACTTGGATACTAAATTAGAGTCAGGATCTCCCCTCTACGCCTTGGTAGCTCGGGAAGTGAGTGCGACCCAGGAAGCGCCTATCTCTGAGGAAGTAAAACCTCTCCTCGAAACTTTCACTGACATCTTCCCGGAAGATCTGCCCCACCAATTACCACCTTTAAGGGACATTCAACATGTTATTGACTTAGTGCCCATAGCTTCCTTGCCCAACTTACCCATTACTGCATGAATCCAACTGAGCACGCTGAGCTAAAGAAACAAGTCGATGAGTTATTACAACGCGGTTTTATCAAGGAAAGCCTCAGTCCTTGTGTTGTTCCTACCCTTCTAACCCCTAAGAAGGATGGGTCGTGGAGAATGTGTATTGATAGCCGAGCTATCAACAAAATCACAGTTAAGTATCGTTTCCCCATTCCTCGATGAGATGACATGCTGGACATGATGACTGGAGCCACTTTATTTTCCAAGATTGACCTTAAGAGTGGTTACCATCAAATTAGAATCCGCCCAGGAGACGAATAAAAAAAAGCCTTTAAAACCAAGGATGGATTGTCTGAATAGACAGTGATGCCTTTTGGATTGAGTAATGCACCCAGTACTTTTATGAGAGTGATGACCCAGGTCCTCCGGCCATTCCTAGGAAAATTTGTAGTGGTCTACTTAGATGATATCCTAATCTATAGCAACTCGGTGGATCAACATCTAAACCATCTGAAACAAGTTTGTGAGATTTTGAGGAAGGAACAGTTGTATGCTAACCCCAAGAAATGTGTGTTCCTTACTGATCATGTAACCTTTCTGGATTTATCATTTCCTCTCGAGGTATCTCCACTGACCTTGAGAAAGTGCGAGCGATCAATGAGTGACCCGAACCAAAGAACATCAGGGATGTCAGAAGTTTTCATAGATTGGCCATTTTCTATCGAAGGTTTATAAGAAATTTCAGCACTATAGTCACCCCCATAACGGATTGCCTACAGAAGGGAGATTTTCATTGGACCAATTCCGCCGCTAAAGCATTCGAAGAAATAAAGAGACGAATGGTGGAAGCCCCTGTCATGAGACTACCCGACTTTTCTAAGATCTTTGAAGTAACCTGTGACGTGTTTGGCATTGGTATTAGTGGAGTCCTTTCTCAAGAAGGAAACCCAGTCACTTACTTCAGCGAGAAGTTGAATGATATTCGGCAACGATATTCCACATATGATAAAGAATTTTATGTCATTATTCAGTCACTTAGGTATTGGCGACACTACCTTATGCCTCAAGAGTTTGTAATATTTTTCGATCATGAGGCACTACGGTATATTAATTCGCAAAAGAAGTTGAATGCCCAACATGGGAGATGGATTGAATTCCTACAAGAGTACACTTACTTTATTAGGCATAAAGCAGGTTCTGAGAATAAAGTAGCTGATGCCTTGAGTCATCGGGTGATGGTGACCCGTGAACTGAGGGCTGAAGTAATTGGATTTGAGTAAAGTAAAGAAGATTACAAAGAGTGCCCTGATTTTAAGGATACTTATCTGTTGATGTCAACTGGGAGCGATCGTATAATCAATGATTTCATTTTGAACGAGGGATATCTATTCAAATCTTCAAACTCTGTATTCCTAGCACATCTCTGAGAGAATTTCTTGTTTGGGAATTACATATTGGTGGTTTAGCTGACCACTTTGGACAATCCAAAACCATTGCCGCTTTAGAAAACCGATTCTATTGGCCTAGCCTAAAGCATGACATTAGTAGACTTTTGAGGAGATGTCACACATGTCAACTTGCGAAGCAACAAAACAGAATACGGTTCTATACACTCCTCTCCCTGTACCTAACTGATCCTGGCAAGACGTGAGTATGGATTTTGTCTTAGGATTACCCAAAACCCATAGGAAGTATGACTCAATTTGTGTGGTCGTTGATAGGTTCTTTAAAATGACCCATTTTCTTCCTTGTGCTAAGACCTTCGATGCTTCCCGAATTGCCAAATTTTACTTTGATGAGATTGTCAAGTTACATGGGCTACCCAAAAATATAGTGTCTGACCGAGACGTAAAGTTCACTAGTTATTTTTGCAAGATTCTATGGCACAAGATGGGAACCAAACTTCAACTTTCCACAGCCTTCCATCCTCAGACGGACGGCCAGACTGAAGTTGTCAATAGAAGTCTAGGCAACCTGTTAAGAACTCTAGTAGGAGAGAATGTTAGAGATTGGGGCTCCAAATTGCCCATAGCTGAGTTTGCCTACAACAATTCGATTAACCGAACCACGGGTCTAAGTCCTGCTGAGATTGTCTATGGATACCAACCCAAACCACCTATAGATTTGATCCATATGAGTCATAAGAATAGAACATCTGAGTCTGCATCTGTATTTCCATCGCATTTACAAGAATTGCATAAGGAAATTAATAAGAAAACTTAACAAAGCAATGCTAGTTACAAACTTAATGCGGATCTCAAGAGAGGATTCAAAGAATTTGAAGTTGGAAATTTTGTAATGGTTCAGATCCGGCCGGAGCGGTTCCTCCAAGGGACCGTTAAAAAGTTACACGCAAGAAGCACGGAGCCTTTCAAGATAGTTGCAAAAGTATATAGTAATGCTTATGTGCTAAACCTTCTCGAAGGTTTTAACATTAATCCTACGCTCAACATTGAAGATCTAGTAGCTTTTGAGGGTCCAGAATTTAACCCCTCCAATCCATTAAATAAAGAGCCTTGTGTGAACCAACCTGGTGAGAACCCGAGCCTACCTCAACTTCCAAACATCCCTACCTTACCCAATATAGAGAAAGTGGAAGCAATACTAAGTGATGAAATTATATCCACTAAAGATGGGGGTCGCCAAAGGTATCTAGTTCAATGGAGAGGGAAACCGAAGACGAAGAATATGTGGATCGACCGCGAGGAGCTGCAGAGATTGGATCCTGACCTATTGGAGCGGTACGAGAGTTCTAGAGATGCTTACTCGACGGGTTCGATCTTCTTCCCACCTGGGGAGAATGATGAGGACATCGCTCAGAGATTCTGACATGTGTACCGGCAAAGAAATCGTAGATCGACGGCTACGATTCAGAGACTTTATTTTTGATGTTTTTATTTATTTTATATTCAGTTTTTCCGAATTTACCCCTGTGGGGAGTGTTTTCTTATCATAGCCTTAAGGGCATTTGTGTACTTTGCTTTTATTTATGTTGGATGCCTATATATAGTGGTCTTATGCTTTGTAAAAGGATGATGATTGTTTTGAATAAAATTTGATTTTTGTCTTCTTCTTCCTCTTGTATGCGTGTGCTCGAGAGAAGAGAGAGAGAGCCCGGAGTGAGGGCAAGTGCAATACCCACCAGTCATCGAAAGAGTCCATGGCTCGTGGTTTCTATCTCCCCTCCCATATTCCCCCTCTACACCCGTCGGCCATTACCCATCTACCGACCGAGCTCCACCCTTGCATCTACCCAATCCAAATCTTACCTTCAAGAAACACCTAGCTTCCTCTCCCAAACGACGGCTCAAACATCCCCTCCCTCACACCTGACGCCACCCCTTGCCCCCCCCCCCCCCCCACCACCCCCACCTTGCCGCCGGCCTCCCCATTGAATCCACCTCTATTACTATGATTTCAATCATCATTACACCCTTCCTAAATTAGCTCCAAGGAAAAAAGGAAAGTAATTACTTCTATTTGAAATTTGAAATTCAAAATTCAAATACTTTCCTTATTTGTAAATCTTAATTAGGAAAGTGCATAAATTCAAATCTATTTGAAATTCAAATTAAATTGGATTTCATAATGTCTTTCCTAATTCCTGTGTGTTGTTTTGGAAACTCATAAAACTCTCCCCATAATCCCCTCCCTCCTCTTCATGTCGCCAGCCCCCTCTTTGGGCTAGGCTCTTGTTGTTTCCTCATTGAGCCCTCACCACATTAAATTTGAAATCAAATTTCAAATTTAATTCCCTCCCAAACCTCACAAAATCTGAAATTAATTTCAGATTTATTTTCCATCCACCTCTCACAAACCCCAACTCCTCTTTAGCCCACATACTCCCTCCCTTGCCCCACCCCCCCTCTTCCTTTGCTCCTCTCCTTCTTGAAACCGGCGCCTATCATGCCATTGGAAGGCAAGGGATGAAGACAACTCCTCCTCCTCCTCTCCTCATTGGTGCATGGCCGAGGTTGATCACGGCTTCACTTACAATGCCCTAGGAAAAATCGACATTCTCCGCTCCCCCCTTCTACGAGCCTGATTGGGAGTACGATGAATCGATGGAAGACTACGTTAACCGTATTCTCTACTGCTTAGCGGAGACGATTGATCTTCAAAAACCCAAGATGCATTGGTTTCTCATTGGGAGATCCACCCATTCTCTACCCTCAGCTACTTCTCCGGCGGATAAGGCCTTACGCTTCACTTGTCTTGTGGTAACATCACTCGATTTGCTTCTACCCTTTCTCTGCTAAACCCACTACAAGTAAGAGAGAAGGAACTCAAGGTGAAACGTCTTGATTTTGCACCGTGGATTATAATAGGAAATACTTGAGTTCGCAAGTAACCCTAAGGGAATACTTGAGTTCGCAAGAAAACTTATCACTAATTGGATGAAAACAGCAAGAAAATAATCAAAATCTGGGCGAAAATAGCCCCAAAACAGTAGATTGCACTAAGGAAGCAAAGCAAAACACACAGAAAGAAAGATACAAGTGATCCTCTATTCGAGAGGATGATCGTTCTCTCCCAATCTCTAGCGCAAGGTCTAGAGCCCTCAAACCTCACAAGACTCCAAGAGAAACTCCAATCTAAGCATGCATCTCCCTTCCTCCTACCTCTCCTATTGAAAGGCTTTTACACCTCCTGAACTCTTTCCTAAAAATAATTTTCAAATAAATTCAAATCCTATGGACCCCACCCAAAGGCGGCAATCTGATTTAGGCAAGGAAGGAGGCGGTTTTGCCTCCTTTTGTAAACAATTGCCGGCCCAGGAGGGGCCGGCTGAGGCAGTTCAGAAGGAATCGCCTCAATAGGCGGTCCAGTGGAACCGCCATATCAATACCGCCCTCCCAAAGAATCACCTTGTCCTCAAAATGAAAACTAGGAAACTGCTGATTCACCCTTTCGTATGGCTCCCACGTGGCATCGTAGTCCGGTAGATTCTTCCATTTGATCAGCACGTCTTTTGCTCCCTCTTCTTTCTGACGAACCCCCATCAACTCTAAGGGTTCCATAATCACCTCTAAATCCTCTGTAAGTGTGGCTGGTAACTCCGAGCTGGCTGTATAATCTCCAATAGCTCTTCTCAGCTTTGACACATGAAAAATCGGATGAATAGTAGCCGTGAGTGGTAGTCTCAGCCGATATGCCACTACTCCGATTTTTTCCAATATTTCATAAGGTCCAAAGTATCTTGGAGCGAGCTTTTCATTTCTCCTGTTGGCCACTATCTTCTGCCAGTATGATCGGAGCTTTAAGAACACTTTCTCTCCTGCTTCGAACTGGATGTCCTTCCTATGCTCATCGGTCTGTTTCTTTATAATCTGTTGAGCTCTCATTATATGTTTCTTCAATTCCTCTAATACTCGATCACTATCCTCCAAGTACTCCTCTACTGAAGAGACTGGAGTATTGCTACTCCCAAAGTGCACCAAGTGAGGGGGATTCCTTCCGTACAGCACCTTAAATGGAGTCATTTGTGAAGCTGAGTGAAAAGAGGTGTTGTACTAGTACTCTGCCCAGGACAACCATTTGGCCCAAAATTTGGGTGTCTCCGACACAAAACATCTCAAATAAATCTCCAAGCTCCTATTGACCACCTCTGTTTGGCCATCTGTCTGGCGGTGCTCCTCTTTAGAACTGTCCCCTATAACCTGAATAATTCCCTCCAAAAATGACTGAGGAACACCTTATCTCTGTCTGACACAATCGTCTCTGGTACGCCATGCAATCTGACCACCTCTCTAATGAATGTTGAAGCCACTATCACTGCGGTGTAATGCTGTCGGAGGGGGATGAAATGAGCATACTTGCTCAATCTATCCACCACTACCAAGATCACTATGAAGCCTTTTGAACGGGGCAGCCCATCTATGAAATCCATGAATATCTCCTCCCAGACTCGTCCTGGTAGTGCCAACGGCTGTAGTAGTCCCCCTGGTGACATAGCCAAATACTTGTTCCTCTAACAGATCTCACACCTTGTCACCATCTCCTCTACATCTCTATGCATTCCCTTCCAGTAAAGCTCGGTCGCCAGTCTTTTGTAGGTCTTCTGCACTCCTGAATGGCCCCCCCACTGCACTTCCATGAAATTCCTTGAGTAAATTTGGGATGTGGATCGAGGTAGGAGGCATCACAAATCTCCCCTGGTACAGTAGTCAGTCTTCCTCTAATGAATACCCTGGATGGCTACCCTCCTCTTTTAGCAAAGCTGACTTGATCCTTCCCAGTTCTTCATCTCTAGCACTTTCTTACCTGATAGCCTCCTAGTCAACCATCAAAGGAACGGATAATGTCACTATCTGCAACTCCCCCATGCATCTGGACAAAGCATCCATTGCTTTGTTCTCCACTCCTGGTCTTTACTTAATATCAAAATCATACCCTAGCAACTTGGACAACCACCTTTGATGCTCTTCCATTACCATCAGCTGTTGCAGTAGGGATTTCAGGCTTCGCTGATCTGTCCTGACGATGAAATATCTCCCAAACAGGTAGGGCCGCCGCTTCTGGATGGCCAAGACGATGGCCATTAATTCCCTCTCATAAACTGACTTCAGTCAAGCTTTAGCAGTCAATACCTGACTGAAATAGGCAATGAGTCTGTGACTCTGCATCAATACTGCACCCAGCCGGTACCCTGAAGCATCTGTCTCCACAATGAAGGTCTGAGTGAAATCTGGCAAGGCTCGGACCGGCACTGTAGTCATTTCCTTCTTCAAGCTCTCAAATGCTGATGTGGCCGCCTCCCCCCATAGGAACCCGTCCTTCTTCAACTGTTCAGTGAGTGGCCATGCTATGGAGCTATACCCCTTCACGAACCTCCTGTAGTAACCCGTCAGTCCTAGGAATCCCCTCAATTCCCTTAGATTTTTTGGCACTAGACACCTTATCATCGCTTCAATTTTGGATTGATCTGCTGCAACTCATTTTGACATTACATGGCCCAAATACTCTACACTGGCTTATGCAAAGCAGCATTTCTTTAAATTAGCCCTCACCTGGTGCTCCTACAGTACCTCTAACACCCTTTTCAAATGCTCCCAATGCTCCTCTTCTGTCCTACTATAGACCAGGATATCGTCAAAGAATACCAGTATAAATCGTCTGAGATAAGGTTTGAAAATCTTATTCATGAGGGCCTGGAAAGTAGCTGAAGCATTGGTAAGGCCAAACGGCATCACCAGGAACTCATAATGTCCTTCATGAGTTCTAAAAACCGTTTTGGGTACATCCTCCTTCATTCGGATCTGATGGTAACCTAATTTCAAGTCTATCTTACTGAAGATCACGGTCCCACTCAATTCATCTAGCAGCTCGTCAATGATGGGTATAGGAAACTTGTCAGGTACAATTTTCTTATTGAGTGCTCTGCAGTCCACACAAAAACGCCAGCTGCCATCCTTTTTTTTACTAACAAAACAAGGCTAGAAAAAGGACTGATGTTGAGTCTGATGATCTCTGCCTCCAGCATTTCTCTAATCAACCTCTCTATCTCATCTTTCTGGAACTGAGGGTAGCGGTAAGGTCGGACACTGGTGGGTGACACTCCTTCCTTCAACACGATGGCATGTTCCTGCTCCCTCAGCGGTGGCAATCCCTGAGGTGGCTGAAACACCTCTTGGAACTGCTGAATCAACGGCTGAATGGAGAGGGGTATGTCTCTTCCCTCTTCCACTCTTGCTCCCTCCAAACTGTGCAACTCCACTAAATATCCTCCGCCTGCCAGCTGGATATCTCTCACCATCGTTTTAAAAGAGACTAGGGATTTGGAAAGCCCCGCGTCCCCCTTAATTACTACCTTCCTTCCATCCATCATCAACTCCATCGTGAGTGCTCCCCAATTCACTTTGGTGTCACCCAAAGTTTGCAGTCATTTCATCCCCAGGATGACGTCCGTGCTCCCTAGCTCTAGTGGAAGGAAGTCCTCCCTCACCTGTATCCCCTGGATTGGCAGTCTGTTGACATCTTTTTTGTATGAGGTCACTAAGACCCTTCCATACTCCAAATCAATCCAGACCCTAGGATCTATTCTAGACCCTAAAACTCTTCCAGATCAACCTAAACTCTAGGATTCTCCTAGATCCAGACCTTAGGATCTATTTTAGGTCCTAGGATCCTTCTAGATTCCAAACTTTAATCCTAGAACCCTTCTATATTCTAGATCCTAGAATCCCTCCAGACTCTAGGAATAATCCAGATTTAAATCAATCTATATCTCAAATCATAAACCAATCTAGACTTCACTCAATTCAATTTTCAAATTAAATCTAGATTTCAAATCTATCAAGACTTTAAACCTATCCTGATCCCAAATCCAGTTCAAACCTTGATTGTCCTTCTATCAAACTTTAATCCTGTCATATCGTTCATAATCCTCTAAAATGATTATAGATGATATGGATAATTTAAATCCACTCATTCAAGCTCAAAACTCAATTCAAACCCAGAAATCCAGATCAAAACCCTAAGTCCAAAGGCCTTATCCCAAAAGCCTTTTCCAAGGATTTTTCAATCACTTAAACCCAGTCAAATGACCTCTGATTCAGAGTCTATCAGTTGCATACTGATAAGACATGTCTCTAGAGGCAACCCTCCAAATTTGAGCCCATTCTGAGATCACTAACCCCAGAAACTTAATTAAAATTCAAAAACTGTAAAACCTTCAAATATTTACAGCCTATACCACGGGACCCTTTACCCAATGGATTTTGACCTTGGAGCTTCCTACAAAGCCTCCAATCACTTCCAAACCTTTGATCATGACCTATTGAGCAGTAAACTGCATTTTGGGGGACCCACTTTGACTCCTAGTTGACTAGGGGTCAAAATGACCAAAATGCCCTTTAGGGGAATTTTGGAGTTTTTTTTATAGACTTCAACATCCCCTTTTCAAATCAAACCCCAAAACTTCCTCCAATGCATCCTAATCATCCTTAGGAGTGCAATGGACTCAAGCCCTGACCCTGGTCAAACCTGGTCGACCAGTTCGACCTTTTTGACCAAAATACCCCTTAGGGCTCAAACATCGATTTCAAACCAAACGACCTCCAAATTGCTTCGAACCACTTCAAGAAAGTTCCAAATATCAAATCAAACCTGTCCAGCCCAGACTCACCCCTTGGGTCAACCTGGTTGACCCAATCAACATAGGTTGACCCAAGTCCCCCTTAAAGCTTTAAATGTGTCATTTTAACCCATTCAACCCATTTGACCCCTTTCAAGCTTCAAATCAACTCCTATTCATGGCTTAATCATGTCTTAACCATTGGTGAATCAAACCCAAATCAAATTGACTAAGTCAACATTTTGATTTTGGTCAAACTTGTATGTTTAGATCAAAACCACCACTAGCATTTGATCAAATCCCTATCAAGATTTCAAATCATTTCTTTTAATTCTCTGAATCTTGCCAAATACATCATGAACCAAGTCATGGTCATTTTGACCAAGTCAACATTTTTAAACTTGGTCAAACTAGCTCAAACTCCCTTTCATGCCTTCAAACCTCAAATCCTAACCATCAAACCTCTCCAAATTAAATCCAGCCTGCTCCCCACATCCTTCCACTGCCACCTCAGCACTCATTGACCAGTTGACTGGTCAAGGGAGTCAATGCATCCTTAAAATCCCTTTTCATAGTCAAAGCCCTACAAAGTTCCACTTTTTCCTATATCACATGCCTAAGCTCACCTCATTAGCTTTATTTCCCTGGTTAAGCCCTGATTAAGCTGCACTAAGTGGCTGGCTTAGGCAATTTAGGCAATGGTCCCCCCCACTCATCCAAGTTCATTCAATGGGAGCAAGGCATGTCCAGCCTTTGGGGCAGCCTTCCAACTGTTTGGGACACTTGTCCTTCATCAGGATAGGGCTCCTGGCACATCAGAGCCAACGTTTGAATAGGGCAAGATGTTGAAATGAGCGATCATTCAAACCTTCACTCTCTCCCACTTCCTCCAGCCTTCCAGACCAAACTCCCTGTTCGTTTCAACTCTCCAGGACTTTGCCTACCTCCCCACTACCGAACTCAAGTGGTTGCACGTCACCGGCGGCGAGTTCTCCGGCGAACCAACCATCTAATCCGTCCAAGGCTTGAATCAATCGATCCAGGCGTTTTCAGCTAGAGACTCCAAGTGGACTACACTTGGACATACTACAATTTCAGAGAGCTCGAGTTCATTCAGATTCGTTGATTTTCGAAGGTATAATCCTAAACCCTAGTTTAGAACACTTAGTTAAAATTAGCTTTTCGAAAAGCACTTCTGAAGCCAAATAAAATACTCCCCATAATTTCTGTTCACCTAGGCTACTTAGGTTTAAAATTTCAAATGATTTGGTCAGCTGGATCGAAAGAACAAGCCAAAAAACGGGTCATAGGGCATTTTTTGCGGTTTAGTTCAGGTGTACAAAATTAAGACCGTTGATCACTTGATCGTGATCAACGATCGAAATTTCGTCGCACAGCCTTCTCGTTTGACAGCGCGGCCTGTTCGTTCGTTCTGATCGCGGTTTGACGAGATCACAATTGTCCATCCTGAACGGCGGGAGATCAAACAGTGGTCGCGCCATACTGAGCTGGTTAAGTGGCTTGCGTGTGGGCCCCAGCCACCGCCGCGATTTGGATCGCCCAACCAGCACCGGCCACATGGTCTCCAGCCATTGCCGTCTGCGCTGGACGAAACAGGTGGCGCCACATGGCATTCCCGCCACCAGTTAATTAAAAATGATTTAATTTAATTTTAAATTATTTTTAATTACAGATTTCTTCTAAAATTCAATTAAAAATTATTTTAAAATTATTAAAATATTTATTTTATATAAATATTTTTAGAAAATTAAAAATATTAATTTAAAACTAATATTAAGTCAAAATATTAAATATATTTTCAAAATAATTTTAATACTAATTATTTAAGTTAATATTTAATTAGAATAATGTAAAATGTTTAATGAAATTTAAAACAGTATTTTAAATATGCTTTAATATTTAAATATATGAATATTTAAGTATTTTTCATTATATATATATATATATATATATATATTCAATTTAATTTGAAATTTAATTTTATTTAAGATATTTCATTCAATTATTTTAAATCATTTTAATATAGCGATATTAAATTAATAATTTGTTAATATTAATTTAAATATTTTCAAATATTAACAAAAAAGATGATACTAATAATAAATTAGAGAATTAATTTTAATATTTGATTTCAAATTGAGCTTAATTTGATAAATATTGATATTTTAAAAACAATTATTTAATAATTAGATATTAAGGCATTTAACTAATATCTAATTAAAAATTAAGTAATATATATATATATATATATATATATATATATATATATATATATATATATATATATATATAAAGTTCAGAATGTAAAAAATCATATTAAATGAAATCAATAAACATAAAGGTAAACAATTACATATTAATTTCTTATTTAAAGAAATTCAAAATATCGAAATAAAAAATCAATTAGAAAAATCAACTATTAAAACCAAAATCTTCGATATTGAGCAAATCCCATGTGACGGGTAGTTAGTCCTAGATGGTTTATGTAAGCTAATTCAGCATGAGGTATATGATTCTTTCTTCACTACATCATTTACCCTACCTCCTCTATTAATCGGTCGACCTATAACCTTACCAATAGAGTCTTATTAAATGGCATCCACATCTTCCTCATCTATCCTAAATAAGGGTAAAGTACCCTCCTTTCGAGATGTAAAAAATGCAGAATTAATCGAATATCCTCTTAATGAAGAAGACCTTAATAAATGGTCTATACCTAAGGTTGATAAAACCTTAATTTATCAAATTGGAACCTTTGATTTCAAAGGAAAAACTACCATCAAAACAGTAGAACAATCGATAACAATCGATTCAACAGAGAAAACTATTTCTCTATTATCCTATGACGATTTAAGATCTTATATGCAAGATTACAAATACTTACATATTGATTTAATCCAAATCGCATTTAAACCTCTAACATTAAGAGGACTTAATGCATCTATCCTAGCCTGTCTAAGAGATGGTCGATGCCTTAATTGGGCACAATCACTTATGGGAGTGATGGAAACCAGTCTTTGTCATGGACCGGTTTATTTTAACACCTTTCCAAATTTTAGCTTATCATTAACAGATATACATCTATTTGAAGCAATTAAACTACATCTTCAACTCCATGGATATAATTTTCTTCCTGGATCTGAAACAATAGCATTAATATTCCGAATCCATTTTAAGGTAATGAATACCTTAAGCCCTAAGATAAAACGAGTAGTCCAGCCAAGTAGCAGAACTACTTTAATAGAAACAAATTTATTAGCCTCTAACATAGCTACTAATAGAGTAATTAAATGGAATGAAATAACATTCCCAGAACAATGGTTATTACCTCAAGTAATTACACCTAAACCAATTATCAATCAAGAGATAGATCAAATAATTCAAACATCTGATGGAGATGTAGAAGTAAGGTTTAATCCCCGAAGATCAATAAATCTTCATAGAATTTCTATTCCTTCAACAATAGGAGATAAAACCAAAACATCAAATTCAAATGAAACGGATTTAACCTCTAATGCAGGATTAACCCTTAATCGAAATAGAATATTTCATCCAGTCAGGGAAAATCACGAATTTAGATCCCCGACCCCTTCTGAAATGAAATTTTAATGATTTACGGACTAAATACAGCCCTTAGAGAGACGGTTATCCGTCATTATATGCTAGATAAATATAAGCCATTTAGAATTTGGTATAGAAATCTCTTCTCAGAAGAAGAACGCATTAATTTCTCTGATCAATATTTTGATGAACTTGAAAATTTACATTACAATGGTAAAGCTACCATTCCATTTGTTTATTGGTTTATAACCAAACTAAATTCTAATATTCGAATGATTTAGGCAAGGAAGGAGGTGGTTTTGCCTCCTTTTGTAAACAATTGCAGGCCCAGGAGGGGCCGGCTAAGGCGGTTCAGAAGGAACCGCCTCAACTGGAACCGCCATACAGATTATTGTCTCACTACTTACTTTTGCTAATCTCTTGCAAGTACTTCGTTAATCTCTGTTGTAATCATTTACTTAATCTTGTAACGACAAATTCCAAAATCATTACTTGGTGAAGCATAAGTTTTCCACTAGCAAAGTAAAGTTCAAATTGTTATTAATTTCAAAATCAATTCTTGTGCACGTGTATGTTTCACGTCAGCAAATTAGGCCACCTTTGAAATATGGGTATAATGATTCCTCTTATTCTCATATCGTAGTTCTTACTGAGTGTTACAAAGCTTATCTGTTTATGGATAGCATGGACCATCCATTAAAGAATGAGTTGTCATAACAAAAAAATCAAATATAGGATAAGAGGAACTTGAATCTTTATTAAAGAATAAAACTTAAATTTAATCTAACTATTTACATGTAGAAGAAAAATGTTAATTACAAATGAATTTTCAATGCAAATAAGAACATCAATGTCAATATTCTATTAGTTGCAAGCATGGTTAATTGAAAGGGCTATAGCCAGAAAGATGATGTGGACTTCAAGTAAGTTTCTTCACTAGTGGTAAAGAACAATAGCTTCATTTATATTTGGTTGGTAGCAGTTGCAATGTAGAGTCATAATACCGTTGTTAGGTCCCAAGTCCTGGATGAGAAAAATGATTGGTGAAATAGATAGAGATATTATCAGTAATATTCAAGTTGGATAGTAAGTGGAGAAAAACATCGGGGATGTTGGGTATAGAAAATTACCCCACAAACTTATGAAAAAAATTCTATAAGATGATGGTGAGACCTACAATGCTTTATGGTACAGAATGTTGGTCATTCAATGAGAAGCATAAAATTAAGTTAAGTGTTGCAGAGATACAAATGTTCAACTGGATCAGTGGCTTTACTCTTAGACACAATGCGAAATGAGAATATATATATATATATATATATATGAAAAGGTTGGAGTAGCTCCTATGGCAGATAAGATAGAGAGAGTTGCATTAGCTGATTTGGCCACATAAAATCTCAGCCTTCTGATAACCAAGTTAGGAGAGTAGATGCATTTGATTTGATCAATGTTAAAAAAAGATAGAGATAGACTTAAAAAGACTTAGTTAGAAAGTATTAGAAATAACCTTTTCTTATTAGATTTAAATGAAATTTTAACTTTAAACATGACACAACAGAGAAAAAATGATTCACGTAGCCAACCACACGTAATAGGATTGAGGTTGTTGTTGTTGTTATTGTTTTTATTGTTGTAACGCAGAGCACAAAGTTAGCAGCACAATTGGATGTTAAAATAATTTTTCTTCATTGTAATTTTAATGACATCACATGCAATAATCACTAGGGTTCAAAGTTGCAGGATTGAAAAATAATTTGTTTACTAAAAAGAATCGTTAGTTCACTTCCCATTAGAGATGGATTGAATCTTATTAAGCCCTAAAGCCTCAAAGGCATTATCTTCAAAAGCAGATTTGTTGCATTTATCCAAACTCTAGTCACTCTTAAAAGCCACTGACAAAACATGGACTTATTTAATGTTAATCAACCTTAAAATGCAAATGCCAATAATTCTACTTATGTGAACCATAATCAACCCATCAAAAGTCTAATTTTGTAAAATTGTGCGACACACGCGGTCATGTTGCAACCCAAAAGAGAGAAAGATTAGTGGGTCTTACAGTCGCCCATGTGCACTCGACTACTCGCACGTCATCACATATGCATCCATATGAGCTCTACAACTTGCACGTGAAAAGTCACATGCTCACCCATGAGTACTCTGCTCACATGTAAGAAGTTGCTTTCTAACACATGTGTACTTGACTACTCACCCATACAAAGTTGTCAGCTCACCAATGTGCATTTGGCTACTCGCCCATGTGAAATCACCTACTCTTCAATGTAAACTTGGATATTGTTTGTGCAAAGACGCGTGCTGATGTGAAACATGTATGAAAACAAGAATTGCTTTGTGAAATTAATATTAATGTTAAAAAAGCTTTGCCAATTATAAAACTTATGTTTCACGAAGTTAGATTCTTGAATTTTCAATTAGAAGTCATGTAATAGCAGGCTGTTACAAACGAGATTAAAAGGATACTTGCAACTAACAACAAAGTAAATAAGTAAAACTAATGGCAAAGTAAAACAAAAATTCACGGCTTAACAATTAGAAATGTTCGCCCTGAGTTCCCTCACTCTCGCTCTTGAAAGTGGTGTTTAGCGGAAAAAGGTTAGAAGTAACCCTAGTGATGCCACCACAAGACAAGTGACGCGTAAGGTATTGTTCGCCGGAGAAGTAGCCGGAGGAGGGGAAGTTGAGGGTCGTCCGATGATTTGCCACTGTCCAGTTGGTCGTTGCTCGTCAATCGTCTCGGCAAGATGATAGAGTATGCGATCTACATAGTTTTCCACTGAATCTTCGAATTCCCAGTCTGGATCAAAGAAGGGCGACTGAAGGATGTCGATTTGCCCTTAGGAGTTGTATGCAAATATGTGGTCGACTTTAGGATCGGCCATTCATGGAGGCGACGTCAGCTTGAAGATAATCCTTGTATGTGTAAGGCTTAGAGGAAGAGAGAAGTGGAGGGAATGTGGAGAAGAAGAGGATTTCGGCTAGGGTTCGGAGGGCGGGTTTGTTCTTTGGAATTGGTGAGAGAGGTGGAGGGGAATAGCTCTAAGGAAAATCTGAAATTTAATTCCATATTTTCTAGGGAGGCAAGGATTAATTTTGAGTTTCAAAATTATTCCCAAACTTCGACTAGAAGGGGGGGCGAAGGGGCTAAGGAAGGAGATTTAATTAGGAGTTAATGAGCAAATTGGAGAGAGAAAAGGGGGATTTAATAAGAGGGAGAGGCGGCATGGGCAAGGGGGGCCGGCGGCATGTGGAGAGAGGGAGGGGATTTTGGAGAACAATTAAAAGCTTCCAAATCAAGATAGTTAATTTAGGAAGTTGGACATTAATTCAAATCTAATTTAAATTTAAATTAGACTTAGATTTAGTAACCTTCCTAAATTAGGATTTGTAACTAAGGAAAGTATTTGAATTCAAATATAGACTCTTTCCTAATTGCCTTGGGATATTTAGGAATGTAAATAAGGAGGGTTTGAATTTTGAAATTCAAAATTCATGGAGGGTTTTAGAAGGTGGTTCGGCGGCTAGGGAACCATGGAAGTTCGGCGGCTAGGGACCCATGGAAGGCCGGCGGGTGGACGGAAAGGGGATTTCGGCGGGTTGAGCTTGGGCATGGGAAGCCGCCAGTTGAGGGGAAGGGGAGGGGTGAGGATGTCGTCGGTTTGGGAGGATGGGGAAGGTGCAGCCGGCGGGTATGGGAGGGGAAGAAGGAGGAAGAAGATAAAACAAGGGAAAAACCAACAAAGGGTTGTTGGGTACTTTGTTGGCCTCTCCTAGGCTTTACCAATCTCTCAAAACTCACAAGAAAGTAGGAGACAGAAATATGAAATTTTATTAATCATCATTAACCTCATACAAAACAAAAGACCTTTATATATATGCCTCAATAATAAAGAAAAGAATAAGACACAAATGCCCTTGGGGATACAATAAGAACTCACTACCCACAAGGGTAAACTAGGAAAACTGAAATGCAAAATAAACAAAACATAAAATATATCAAAAGTAAAGGCTCTGAATCGTAGCCGTCGATCTACGATTCTGTCGATGGTACACATGTCGAAATCTCTGGCAGATGTCCTCATCATGTGTCTAATAAGCATTACTCATATATGTGCAATTGGCTAATCGCCTGTGCAAAGCCTCCTACTCATTCGTGTGCACTTGGCTACTCACTTTTGTAAACTCTACTACTTGCCCTCAAGCACTCGATCAATCGCCCATACGAAATCGCATGCTCGCTTATGCAAAGCTGCCTACTTGGTACTCACTCATGAACACTTGACTATAGTCCCATACAAAGTCATCTACTCAGTCATGAGCATGTGGCTACTCACTTGTGCTAAGTCACTAGCTCTCCCTAATGAACTCGCTTACTAACATAGCAAACTCAATTGAGTTAATTTAACCAAAAATTTTCTAACCCCAATCCAAATTGGTTGGACCGTTTGACCACTAGTCAATTTGATCAAATTTTGGGGAATTTACACGCTACTATTTTGAAAAATCTTATTTCAAACATATTATTGGTTCCATGATTAGTTAAATCCCACGATTCACACAATTTAATAGATTTAAAGATACGTCCTCTCACAAATCCTAATTGAATCAAATAGTTAAATAACCAATCAATATCTAGCATGATTTAACAGTATTAATGCCAAGTAGTTCTCAGGATTTAATCATAAAAAATTTACTAAATATGGATATGCATGTGTAATTTCCAAAGTTCACTCAGATATTTGATGCAGTCCATATCATTTACATGTTTGTCACAAGTATGAATGATTTGAAATTTGATTTGACCATGCTGCATTGGCACAACTTTCTTTGAAAGTACATCCCAAATGCTCTTTCAGGAACACCTCTCAGGGATAACCCTCAATATTCCACTCAAGAAATGACCTGAAATAGAAACTATGAGCTATCGACTTCACCCATGGATCCTCTCAACCATGTATCTTCTCGAGGCACTTTCGGCATAACTTCCAAAAGCATATATTATGGATCTAGCCAAATTCAGTGCACAATACCGACAAGTGAATGTAAGTATTTGTTATAATATGGTATGATAATTACTAACGGAGTGCAAACATTTGCTGCGATTCTCAAAGTATGTCAATATATCAAGAGCCTCAACTATTTATGCATCCATCTCCTGCCTTCTCCAAGATGACACTCAATTCATTACCCCTTAGATTGATGGTACAATTATAGCATGTGACCCGGTAATAGCTCACATCAACAACACCAAGCCATTGATATGTCACTTAAGATGCATCATGATCTATCTACCAATGTCGCCCCAATTCTACTAGGCCTTCATCATTACAAACTAATAAACTATGGCAATCAAAGATGCTATAACTACCAAATCATTAGGGGAACTTAGGGTTTATTCTCCTTTACAAACACATTGGGGATGAGCCGCACTACTACATACCACACATCTTAGTCCAATAATATGTCATTCACTTCACCTCATGTAATCAAGGAGTTGTCCAAGGTTGGTAGGTACACTAATAGCACTTCTCAATCTCTTCAAGGTCCTCAACTAAATCCTCTTTGTCCAAAAAAAGACTGGGTGTTTTCATTATTTCTCTTCTATTCTTCCTGTCTGATGTAACACCTTCCCTTTCATCTCAAATGCAATTTTTCCTTGTTTTACTTTCTCTCTCTTCCTATTTGCTCCACTTGAAGCTCTTAGGAAATCCCACTCAAGATTTGACAACACTCCTACCATATTTGAAAATTTACTTGTAGTTCATATCTCTTTTGACCATACTGAAAGTGGACATAGGTCTTCAAACCAAATCCTATCTCACCTTCTCGTGTTCTGCTTTCTCTGACTCATATAGTAATTGCAACCTAATATTTCTCATATCTCTTTGTTCCAAACTGTCAATTGCATGTGTCCCCTCCCAATATTCACAGGAAGGCCAGTTCCAGCTATTCATAACAGGATTTACTTAATGAAATACAGCAAAAAAAGAGATACTACACTGACTAACTAAAAGCAATACAGCAGCTAAAGGAAAGGATTTTCGGATTTTCAGAAAGCATAACATTTCATAATGTATAAGTATGCCCTTAGTATAGTAGTTCACATACATGTGTAAAGTCGCAACATGTATAATATACAAATATGCTCTGATTTTGTCAGATGAACAAGGGTATCGAGAAGACATGTGGTTAGCAATGAAAGGTGAGCATTAATGTGCAGACTTAGTGGCTGCTGCAGGATGATCATTAGAGGTGGTGGTAACTTGGAGAGATATTATGTTAATAGCACTATCGCTGCCCCTCATGTTGAGGGGAGGGGAACTAACCGTCAACTTGTCACAAAGCAATGTGAAGTGAGGGAAGGGGATGAACATCAATTATTTTGGAGTTGATGCATTCATGAATAAAGTGATAATCGTTCATGACAAGTTTTATGTAAGCATGGAAAACAGGATTAGTTGCAATAGACATACTGAAATATTTTTACAATGCAACGGTGTAGTATCTAAAGAAATAGAGAATTTTGTACATAGATTACAAAATCAAATAAGATAGGTGGTAGCAGTAGCTAGATCACGATACTCCGCTTCAATAGAAAAGTGAGCAATAGTGGATTGTTTTTTACACACCAAGATATAAAAGTGCGGCCAAGAAACACACAATAGCCAATTGTTGATTTTCAATCCGTGGAATCACCTGTCCAATTGAATTTGAATAGGCAGTAATTGTAAGCTTGCCTTTTTGAATAAAAAGTCTATCATTTAGAGTTTCTTTTAGATACCGTAGAATATGTTTGAAAAGCAAAATGACACTCTAAAGGCGCATGCATATGTTGGTAAACCTTATTTGCAGCAAATGAAATATCTGATCATGTAATGGTAAGATACCACTTGCAAGTTGTCGAAAGAAGCCAGGATCCAAGAAAGAAAGTTGTTAAGTAGCAGCTGTAAAAATTTGGAGAGTAAGGGATTGGGAGTGGACTTATAGTCACACATTCCAGCTTTTGTTTAGGAGTGTGATAATGTAGGTTCTCTGATTAACATTACACCCGATAAGAGAAGACATCACATCAATTCAAAAAAATCAAAAAATTGTTCCAATATTTCACATATGACAGCAAACATGTAAGTTGTGCAGAAGACTCGTGACAAAGGACTAATTGTTTCCAGTGATTAAAATGTCAACCACATAGATAAGTAAATAAATTTGAGTTTTGTAACTATTGCAGAGCATGAACAAAGGATCAGCAGTACTGCAATGAAAACCTTTCTCTGTGAGTAATAAGTTGTTTGCATACCAATGGTGTGGAGTTTGTTTAAGTCCATATAACGTTTTTTTAGTAAACACTCATAATTAGGATGGTGAGGGTCTCAAGAACCCTATGGTCGAGTCATGAAAACTGTTTTATTGAGCATGCCTTTTGGCCTCACTAACGCCCCAGCTGCATTTCAATCACTTATGAATAAGGTCTTCAAACCTTATCTTCGGCAGTTTGTCTTGGTGTTTTTTGACGATATCCTAGTTTACAGCAGGATAGAAGAGGAGCACTTGAGCATTTGAGGAGGGTGTTAGAGTTGTTATATGAGCATTAGCTGAGGGTCAACCTGAAGAAGTGCTGCTTTGCCCAGACGAGTGTGGAGTATTTGGGCCATATTGTGTCCAAGGAGGGGGTAGCAGCCAATCAGTCAAAGATTGGGGCTATGTTGAGATGACCATTACCAAAGAACCTGAAAGAGCTAAGAGGGTTCTTAAGACTGATGGGGTCTACAGGAGATTCGTAAAAGGGTACAGCATTATAGCATGGCCACTGACAGAACAGCTGAAGAAGAATGACTTCCTATGGGGCAAATAGGCCACAACAGCCTTTGAGAGGCTGAAGAGAGCTATGACTACGGTGCCAGTCTTAGCCTTACCAGACTTCACTCAGGTCTTCGTAGTGGAGATAGATGCTTCAGAGTATGAATTGGGAGCAGTACTCATGCAGAGTCGCCGACTGATTGCCTATTTCAGCCAGGTGTTGGACAGCTAAAGCCAAGCTAAAATCAATAAATAAGCGGGAATTGATGGCCATCATCTTGGCCATCCAAAAGTGGCATCCGTACCTGTTAGGTAGACACTTCATTGTCAGGACAAACCAACGCAACTTGAAATACTTATTGGAGCAGCGGATGGTAATAGAGGAACATCAGAGGTGGTTGTCCAAATTATTGGGATATGATTTTGAAATCCAATGCAGGCCATGAGTGGAGAAAAAAATAACATATGCCTTGTCCAGGTGAATGGGAGAGCTACAAGCGATGGCAGTATCGATTCCATTGATGTTATAGATTGGGAGGTCATTAAGGAGGAGAGTGTCAGGGATGATAAGTTGGAGAAGATCAAGGCCAATTTACTTAGGAAATGGAGTAGCCACCCGGGGTATTCATTGGAGGGGGATCGACTGTTGTATCAGGGGAGGTTTGTGATACCCCAGACCTCAAGTCCACATTCCATCCTTACTCCATGAGTTCCATGGGAGCGCTATGGGGGGTCATGCCGAAGTGCAAAAGACATAAAGAAGGCTAGCTTCAGAGTTGTACTTGAAGGGAATGCATAAAGATGTGGACGAGATGGTGGCCAGATGTGAGATCTGCTAGATAAACAAGTACTTAGGTATGTCTTCAAGAGGACTAATACAGTTATTAGCTTTACCAGGGCGAGTATGGGAAGAGGTATCCATGGACTTCATAGATGGGTTGCTCTGTTCAAAAGGATTCATAATGATTTTGGTGGTAGTGGACAGATTGAGCAAGTATGCTCATTTCATTCCTTTATGACATCCATACACCGCAGTGACAGTTGCATCAGCTTTCATCAAAAAGTTGGTCAGATTGCATGGGTTAGCATAGGCAATAATATCATACAGAGATAAGGTGTTCCTCAGCCATTTGTGGAGAGAGTTGTTTAAATTATAGGGGGCAATTCTTAAAAAGAGCACTGCCTACCACCCACAGACGGATGGCTAAATAAAAGTGGTCAACACAAGCTTGGAGACCTACCTCCGATATTTTGTGTCGGAGACGCCCAAGTTATGGGCCAAGTGGTTATCGTGAGTGGAGTATTGCTACAACACCTAGCATTCGGCTTCACAGATGACACTCTTCAATGTGTTGTACAGAGGGGACCCACCTCACTTAGTGCACTTTGGACTAGGGGTGCAAACGAGTCGAGTCAAGCTCGAGTCAGGAGGTGTTCGAGCTCGACTCGTGAGTCAAACACCGAGCTCAAACTCGAGCTCGAGCTCGAGTCGAGTTCAAAAGTCGAGCTCAAACTCTGACTCGGTTTACATAAACGAGCTCGTCGAGCCGCTCAATTTTGATTTCCCGCCCACTCTGTTTTGTAATTTCTTAACCAGTTTATGGGTAAGCGAGCCAGCCAACACCTTGGGGCACTCATCCGCACAACTCTTAGCTATCTGTTGCTTGCTTTCTCCTATAGATAAAAGAAAGCTCTTGTGTTTTTTGACAGCAAGAGTCTTGGGTACATATTAAAATATTTAATGCATTTGTTTTGGGGAACTGTTCTATGCAGCTTTTAAAAAAAAAACTTAATACAGCCATTTTTTTAAGATTTGAATGTATTAAAAAATAATAATTACTTAATTTTAAAAAATTTAAATTTTATTTGAGTCGGCTCACGAGCGCACGAGCCGAGCATCATCAAGCTCGAACTCGAGCTCGTTTACTAAACGAGCTCTAGTTCGAACTCGAGCTCGATTTGTGAGCTTGGTAAGCTCGGCTTGCGAGCCCATAAACGAGCTCTACACCCTGTTTTTCATGTATCCTAGTTAAGAAGGGCAATTGGAGATTATACAACCAGCTCAGAGTTACTAGCGAAACTCGCGGAGGACTTAGAGGTGATTTTGAAACCCTTAGAGCTGATGGGGGTTCGCTAGAGAGAAAATGGAGCTAAAGAAGTGTTGATCAAGTGAAAAGGCCTTCCGGACTACAATGCCACGTGGGAACCTTATGAGAGGATGAAACATCAATTTCTCAGTGTTCAACTTGAGGACAAGGTGGTTCTTTGGGAAGGGGGTATTGTTACGGTTCTTCCTGAACCGAACAAACTGGCTCAACCTGGGCCAATTCAGGTTTATAAGAGGTGGGCTAAGCCTCCTCCTTGGAAACCGCCCAAGCATGTGGGTCCCCCTAGGGTGGCAAATAGAGAGAGGGAAGGAGGAGGCTAATGCATAAGGAAACTATTTTGAATTTGGTTTATTTAGGAAGCTTTTTATTGGCTTTTATTAGGAAGATATGTATTAAAAGAGGATGAGAGGCTAGGATTAGGGCATGCATGAGTAATGTTTTCTCTTTACGTCCAGGAGTATTCGCGGCGGTAGAGAAATATCATATTTAAAGTCTTAGCATTGTACGAAAATCCGGCACTCAATCAGATAAGTGAGTGTGTGGCATTCATAGGAGATACCAATATTTTTACGTGTAAAACCTCTGAAAAGGGGGAAAAACCACGGGGCTTAGCCCAGTTTGAATGAATCCACTAGTATTGTAGTTGATTACAAATGAAGCCCTTCCTTGGGGGAAGGCTTGGGCTTGATGTACATTATATAAAGTATATTACATATTGGAAATACAAAGAGTCAATGTTGACGTGTTCGTTTGGTCGGGAGGATCATAGTCTGGTGACGGAGGTCAGAAGAATTGTAGTCGGCGGGCGACGGATGTCATAAAGATCGTTGTTTGGCTACGGAAGTTGGAAAGACAGTAGTCTGCGGACAACGTAAGTCATGAGGACTGTAGTCAACTGGCGACGGAGGTCGGAAGGACTGCAGTCGGTAGGCGACGTAAGTCAGAAGGACCGTAGTCGACGGGCGACGGAGGTCGGAAAAACTGTAGTCGGTGGGCGACGTAACTCAGGAGGACCGTAGTCGACGGGCGACGGATGTCAGAAAGACTGCAGTCGGCGGGCGACGTAAGTCAGGAGGACTGTAGTCGACTGGCGACGGAGGTCCGAAGAACTGTTATCTGACGACGAAGGTCAGAAGGACGGAGTCAGGTAGAAGTAGTCCAACAATGGAAAGGAATCCATCTTCGGATAGACGTCCAACGAAAGTCCGATAACCGGTAGAAGTCCGACGTCGGGTAGAAACTTGGCGATGAGTGAAGGTTCGGCGTCGGGTAGAAGTCTGACGTCCGTTGGTGGTCGAGGAGAACTTCAACATCACTTGGGCGGAGTTGCGGCGTCAGGGGGGAACTCTGTCGTTACATGGGAGAAATTTCAGCATCCTGTGGAAGTCAGGAAGAATTCTTGCGTCCCGTGGAAGGCAGAATTCCGGCGATTTGGAGTTCGGGCGGAACTCCGTCAGTGGTCGAGGAGTCTCTTCCCTCCTACTCTTCTCCTCTTCTTCTTGTTTTTTGCTTAGGTCCTCCCTCATGAGAAATGAGGGGTCTATTTATAAATTTTCTGGAGTGGCATAGCTTGTAAATAGGTGTGAGATCAGGGGCAAATAGGGAGTGGTCGAATGAACGGTTGATATTGAATCCCTTGATCATGCACTGTTCGTCAGACATTTGAAGGTCTTAATGATGTCGGAATTTGGCGATCTTGGGCTCGTTGGATTCATCTCGTCGAGCCTTTCGATTCGACTATAAGCTTGTTAAAATCGGAGACCGTTTGGTAACTCAAATTGCGATATGAACTTTCCAACAACGCTTCGAGTCCTTGATTTGGACTCATTTGGGCTCGGATTGACTTGAATTTGGTGTCGTCGGGTTCGTATTTCTGAGACGCTCAGTTTGACTGTAAGTTTGCTTAAATCGGAGTTCATATGATCCCAAATTTAATTTTTGAAGTTTCCAACTTGATTTTCGCCTCGAGATTCGTGCCCGATCAAGATAATTTTTGCAAGCTATATCAGTTGCGCCCCTATTTTCGGACGTCGAAGCTCTAGAAGTCCGAAAATAATTGTGTCGACATTTCAATTTGATTGAATCGCCAAAAATTTTGTTCCATAAAATATGAATTTGCTCAAATATGATCATAGAGGCCCCTTTGAGCTCCGAAAGTATCAAAATTGAGTCTGAAACGTCGAAAAACGTGTCTGGGGACCCCAAAAACGTCGAATTTGGACTGTCCGGGCAAAAAATCGAGGTCGGGCATGCGTAGGCGGCCGAACCAGCCAGCCGCCCGCCGGCGGCACCCGCGCAATTAGCCGTGCGCCGTTATGAATAAAAAAAAATTAAATTGTGGGGCCCACGAAATTGTAAAAAATTACAAAAAAAATTCCAGAGAATTCCGAAAAAATTTAGAAAAATTTTGAAAATCCAGTAGCTTCCAGAAACTTCTCTCTTCCTCCCAAAAATGCTATAAATACCCCCTCAAGGCCAAAGGGAAAGTTGCACCTTCTTCTTTTCTCCTTCTTTCTTTCTAACAGTTGAGGTTTTTCGCTGTTTTTAGTAGGTGACTTTCCCTACTTGATTCAGCGCCCATTCTCTTGTATAGAAGTTAGAATTTTCTGCACTTTTTCTTCTTCTGGCTTTCCGTTGTTTTTTGTAGGTGACTTTCCCTACTTAAATCGGTGCCCCTCCTCTCGTACAGAAGTTAGAATTTTCTCCTCTTTCTCTCCTTCTGGCTTTCTGATAGTTGAGGCTCCGCTGTTTTTTAGTAGGTGACTTTCCCTACTTGATTCGGCGTCCATCCTCTTATACAGAAGTTAGAATTTTCTGCACTTTTTTTTTCTTCTTCTTGCTTTCTGACAGTTGAGGCTTTTCGCTGTTTTTTGTAGGTGATTTTCCCTACTTGATTCGGCGCCCCTCCTATCGTACAGAAGTTAGAATTTTCTCATCTTTCTTCCTTCTGTATTTCTGACAGTTGAGGCTTTCCGCTGTTTTTCAGAAGATGACTTTCCCTACTTGATTCGGTGCCCCTCCTCTTGTACAGAAGTTAGAATTTTCTGCACTTTTTTTTTCTTCTTCTTGCTTTCTAACAGTTGAGGCTTTCCACTGATTTTCGTAGGTGATTTTCCCTACTTGATTCGGCGCCCCTCCTCTCGTACAGAAGTTAGAATTTTCTCCTCTTTCTCTCCTTCTGGCTTTCTAACAGTTGAGGCTTTCCGCTGTTTTTCGTAGGTGATTTTCCCTACTTAAATCGGCGCCTCTCCTCTCGTACAGAAGTTAGAATTTTTGCAGCCTTTTCTTTTCTTTCTCCTCACTCATTCTAACTTTCTTACAGTTGAGGCATTCCGTTATTTTTCATAGGTGATTTTTCCTACTTAAATTGGCGTCCCTCCTCTCGTACAAAAGTTAGACTTTTTGCATCTGTTTCTTTTCTTTCTACTCCATTATTCTAACTTTCTTACAGTTGAGGTATTCCCCTGTTTATCGTAGGCGGCATCCCCTACTAAAATTCAGGGCCCCTCTCCGTGTGTAGAAGTTAGAATTTTTGTAGACGTTCCTTTTTTTCTTCTCTGATTTTTTTCTTACATTAGAGGCATTCCACTGTCGGAGATAAGTGGCATTCCACTGTCGGAGATAAGTGGCATTCCACTGTCGAAGATAAGTGGCATTCCCCTATCAAGCTTCAGTGCCCCTCTTTTGTATAGAAGGAGAATTTTTTCCTTCTTGCTCTTCATTTGCGCTCTTCTTCTTACATTGAAGGCATTCCACTGTCGGAGATAGGCGGCATTCCCCTATCAAGCTTCAGTGCCCCTCTCTTGTATAGAAAAAGTCGCGATGAGAGTCTATCTTCTTAATAGATAACCCTTGATAGAAGAAGATCCATTGCTGCTTGTATGCGAGGGTGATTTGAGAAGACCTAGTGGTGATAGTGTCCTGGAGGAGAACCAGAAGTGATGAGTAGACGAGAGATTTTTCAACGCCATTTAAGCGGAAGTCTGTCGATGATGGACGATCGAGTTGAAGCCCATTAGCAGTCGACGATCGAGCGTAGAGCTGAAGGAGAGAGAGAGAGTTTTAGGGTGCGCTGCAAGTAGCAGCCGAGCGAGAAGCCGATGATAGCTGATATGAAGTGAAGGGCCGCCAGCAAATATCAGATAAATGTCCGATGATGACAGGTGTACAATGGCATCTTGCAAAGATAATAAGCATCCATACGGAAGTTTACCGACATCAGATATCCCTAATTCAATGAGCCAAAGTTGTGTGCTATGTTAGTAGTCTGGCAACACACTTATAATATCAACTGATATGAGACCTGATGAAGATCAAATTGTAATCTTTCTTTAAAGAAGTTGTAAGAAATTCATCAATTCATAATAGAGAAGAGGTCACTTGAATCCACAAAGGATATTTGGCTGTTTTAGAGCTTCTTGTTGCTTGAAGATTATAACTTGTACGGATGATACCAATATACCTTTTGCTTTCAGATTCTTGCAAAAATGAACTTATAGTAATTTTTTGCAATATAACTCCAGTGATATTGAATATGAAGTTGAGATCTTATCCCTCAGAGAAAATTGAATTGTTTATGCATCTTTGAGTCACGCTCTGATATATTGCATAATCTATTTTTTTTAGGATTTTTAGCCTACTAAAAATCTCTGTAGAAGATGTCGAGAGAATCCATCAAGAATATATAACATATCTGAGGTTGTATGTCAGAGCCTTGCTCGATGACGTTAACCTATGTAGAAGAGGTCGGGAGAATCCACCAAGGATGTGAGACCTATCCGAGGTTACATGTCGGAGTCTTTGCTCGACGACATTAACCTGTATAGAAGAGGTCGAGAGAATCCACCAAAAATGTGAGACCTATCCGAGGTTGTATGTCGGAGCCTTTGCTCGACGACGTTAACATGTGTGGAAGAGGTCGAGAGAATCCACCAATGATGTGAGACCTATCCGAGGTTGTATGTCGGAGCCTTTGCTCGACGACGTTAACTTGTATGGAAGAGGTCGAGAGAATCAACCAAGGATGTGAGACTTATCCAAGGTTATATGTAGGAGCATTTGCTCGACGACGTTAACCTATATTGAAGAGGTCGAGAGAATCCACTAAGGATGTGAGACCTATTCGAGGTTGTATGTCAGAGCCTTTGCTAGACGATGTTAACATGTATGGAAAAGGTCGAGAGAATCCACTAAGGATGTGAGACCTATCCGAGGTTATATGTCGGAGCCTTTGCTCGACGATGTTAACCTGTGTGGAAGAGGTCGAGAGAATACACCGATGATGTGAGACCTATCCGAGGTTGTATGTCTGAACTCTTGCTCGATGATGTTAACCTGTGTGGAAGAGGTCGAGAGAATCCACCAAAGATGTAAGACCTATCCGAGGTTGTATGTCAGAGCCCTGCTCGATGATGTTAAACCTGTGTGGAAGATGTTGAATCGGATCCCCCTGGGATCGATTTTACCTTGATTGGGAGGGGACAAACGTCGCGTGTATCTCAAATCAAAGGTGAAGAATGGTCTATTTTTAGACCGTTATTGCCTTTTTAAGGTCGAGATTAAGACCTTGCCCAAGGAGTAGAAATCCAGCAAGGGACTGTATAAAGCTTGTAATTAATTAGAAACA